>BFEA01000973.1:150416-162481 GCA_003427395.1 Chara braunii
GAAGGAGGCAGGGAGGCAATGTCGAAGGGGGGGGGGGGGGGGGGGGGGGGGGGGGGGGGGGGAGAGAGAGAAAGAGAGAGAGACGATAAGTCGCCAACCTTGGCGAACAGCTAAGTCTCTAGCGTGCGACTCACCGCACGCTACTTGGATCGATAGAACAAGCAAATCAAAAAGTGGCAGTGTATATTTTCCCGTTTCAGCGAGCGATTCATTCCGATTCGCTCGTCCTATCGATGGAATGGGTGTGTGTGAGACGTTGATGATTCGACCAGGAAGAGAGAGAGAGAGGAAGAGAGAGAGAAGGAGAGGTGAGATGCACATGGCATCTGTGAGTGGGGAACGAGGTCGTGAGGGTAGTGCGAGACGTACCTGGTGCTGGAAGCCTGGAACCGTGCGACATTGGTCGCCATATGCTCGTACTACGGGAATGTTGTTGATGTCATCTTTTCGCTTCGCAATATAGGCTAGATAGGATCTGCTACGTGTAGTCTGGGCGCCGAGCGCCAGATAGGATATCAACTTTAGTTCTTCGTTGATGATGGTAGGGACTAATTCAACATAGTCAATTATGAACTCTTTGTGAGTTCTTATTTGGTGAATCTCATGATGCAATGCTGCTGTTGGTTCGAGGTCAAGACTATTTGGACTCATATGTATGATGCTATTTGATTACTGAAGTTCGCTATTTTACGTATTTATTATTATTATTATTATTATTATTATTATTATTATTATTATTATTATTATCATTATTATTATTATTATTATTATTAGATGCGTTATGGTCCTTGGGTCCACGTGGCATCTATGAGTGGGTGATCGAGGTTGTGAGGGGTGCAAAAGACATACCTGGTGGTGTAGGCGAACGACATGAGCCGAGATCTGCCCGTACTTCGGGCAGCTGTTGACATCATCGGCAGCGTTGAAGATAGGCCAGATACGATCTGCCCCATGTAGTCTGGGCGTTAATCGCCAGATAGGATAGCAACACTGGTCCTTCGTTGATGATGATGGGATTACTTCAACATTGTCAATTATGAATTCTTGGTGTGTTCTTATTTGATGAATCGCTTGATGCAACCTTGCTGTTGGTTCGGGATCACGACTATCTAGTCTTGCGTATACGATGCTGATTGATTGCTGAAGCACACTATTACTCAACTTCCTTGCACTAACATTATTGATTTTATTACTATTAGCGATATTATTATTATTGATTAACATCGTTTCTAGTACTATTATTCTTGTAGGAGGTCATAGTTATGATCTACATGCAAAAAATGATTGCACAGGGGTAGGAGTCCCAAGAAGAAAGAAAGATAGGCGCGAGAGAAAGGAAAAGAACGAAGAAGAAGAAGAATGTTTGTGGGAGGGACGAAAGAAAACAGAGGAAGTGTGAGATAGAGAGTGAGGAAGAGAGACAAACAAAAAACATACAAACACATACGTACAGACAGACACATGCAGCCAGAAACATACAGACAGATAGATGTTGTGGCATACTGCATAGCCGCATAGGCCTGTAGGGTCCGTCCTGAGTTCCCAGCCTAAGTGCCTAGAAGTAAGGGCTTACAGGCCCCTTCACACTGTGGAGTGAAGATGATGATGTATGTTCAGACTGCCTTGCAGTATCTATTGCTCGGATCATTGGTATCTAAGTCTTCAGCTACCTTAATTTGGATTTTGTATGAGAGGTCAGTTCTTGTTCGAGTCCGCACGTTTATAGTAGGCAACAGATATTGACAAATATATGTAGACAAATATATGCAGGAAGATGCATGCAGACAGATTTAAACAAACAAGATGCAGAATTAGACAAACAAATGCAGCCAGCCTGCGATGGACAGACAAATAAAAAACAAAATTCGACCGCGGATGACAGACAAACACTAATAAAGAGGGGACCCGTCTACCCTTGATATGGCTGCTGAGTTGCTGTGATATACGCCACTGAGCATTTAATAACTGATCCCAGAAACTGTAGTAGTCTGTCGGGACTAAGCATATCCGGACTCTGCACCTCTGACCTCGAGTGTGGATTTCGTATGATCCATCGACCGATGTCTGTGCGTATGTATGTATGTGAGAGGGAGGGAGAAGAATGATGCTAATAAGGATGTGAAGGCACATATCCGGCATTAGCAATGACCTGCATTGGTCGAAGTTCCCTAGTACTTTATTGACTGATGGCGTCAACTGTTGCATTGTCAAATAGTAGGAGTATAAGGAGTAGGCTGGGCACCGAATGCTAGGTAGGGAAAAGAGACTGGATACATATCTTGATGATGACAAAAGCCAGCTTTCATTGGCATTTGGTCTTCAGCGTTACGATTCGCCATTGATGTTAGACTGGTGCAACGCTGATCTTTTGACACTATGGCGCTTTCTGCTCTGACATTCAATATGATTGCGCATTTTGAATACTGTCATCTTGCTACTGCTCATTTTTTTTTTCACATTATTATTATTATTATTATTATTATTATTATTATTATTATTATTATTATTATTATTATTATTGTTAACAATATTTTCTCGCCCCGGTCTCTTATACTTACCGTATGAGAGAAAATTAACCATGCGGTATGTATGGTGCATCTGCCAAATGACGTCACAATGTCGGATCCATCTCTCGCCCGACTTGTTGGATTGACTGATTGCGATTGTCGAGCTCCCCGCATTGTGGTTTCAGTGTGTCGCACATTGTGACCATCGTGTTGAAGGGGAGAAAAAGGAAAAACAGAATACAGACAACGAAAAACAGACAAGACAAGAGACAGGCAAATAAACAGAGAGATGACAGACAACAATAGACAGAGGCAAACAGACTACAATAGACAAGCTATATACGCAAACATTGAAACGCAGATATACAGATACGGGCAACCATAAATGACAGACGAATCTACAGGCACCAAAGGTGGAAAAACCAGCAATCAGATTGACAAACGGGTAGACAGACGCACTGAGACGAAGGCATACCTGATGTTTGAGACAATCGGCATTGGCCAAGATATGCCCATACTCCGAGAAAGCTGTTGTCGTCATCATACGACATTGTAGTCTAGTCTAGAATAGATCTGTCATCTGTACTTTGGGCATCGAACACCAGATAAGATATCAACGCTGGTTCTTCATTAAAGACGAAGGAGAAATTTTACCAGCATTGTCAACTATGAGCTCCTGGTGTTTTCTATTTGGTGAAACCCGTGCTGCAATACTGCAGTTGGATTGAGGTCACGACTATATGGTATTATGAGATGCTGTTTGATTGCCGAAGCTCACTATAACTCATTTTCTTACATTATTATTATTATTATTATTATTATTATTATTATTGCAAACAAACTGGCCTTCTTTCACACTTCACATGCATGTAATCAGGCAGCACATCCTACCGGCGACAGGAGCCCACCCAGATCTCAGAGATATGGCAATAAGGAACACAGTCAGATACATGCTTGCTTCAGATGGCTACTGCTCAACAGCGCCTTTATGAATCAATGTTAGTCATTGCGCCCTAGTCTGCTGCTCATACACACTCTGAACTCTGAACTACGACTATGGTGACGATAGCCACTACCACTTTATTGCTATGACTAAGATTCTCTATCACCCACTGCGTCCTCCGGGCTCATTGCAGACCTCCCTGCACAAGTCGTTGTGGCAACACTTCCGCATGGCTCACGCAAGAATGAATGAATGGTTGGGCGCTGCCTCTTGACTTATACTTTTGTAGCCCGTTGGTCTGCTCCTTTCCATCGGCCCATGGTGCACACAGTCCCTCATGGTACTTGCTGGACCGGACTGGGATTGACTGGATCGTGCCGCGTCCCCGGTGAGAGAGAAGAGAGGAAGACAGACAGGCACAAACATACAAACTGGCGACTTGACAAACAGGCACGAACATACAGACAAACGGTGACGAACGGACATATAGTGACAGATAAACGGTATCGGACAGGTAACGGAAAACAGATACAGACGAACAAACAGGCGTACAGACACCTTGACAGACAGAAAACAGACTAGCAGACAAACAGTTAGACACACAGAGAATGACAAACAGGGATAAACAAACAGACACCGGGAAACCATAGCAGGGCTTACCTGCCTAGGACGCAGGGTGGTTTGTTGTGCACAAGTGGCATCTGTGTGTTGGGGAAAGAAGTTGTGAATGATGAGGAAAACACACCTGTTGCTGGAAGCAGGCGAAGCTGGCTGCTGTATGCTCATACTTTGGGAAAACTGTTGTCATCATCATTCGGCGCTGTAGTATAGGCTATATAGGATCTGCCAACTATAGCTTGGGCTCCAGAAATGGGAGGTCAACATTGGTTTTTCGTTGATGATGATAATGAGATTATTTCAGCATTTGTCAACTATGAACTCTTGGTGTACTCTTATCCGGTGAAACTCGTGATGCAACCTTGCTATTGGTTCGGGGTCACAACTATCCGGTCTTGCGTAAGTGATGCTGATTGATTACTGCATTTCATTATTGCTTACATTCCTTGCATTATTATTACTATTGTTGTTATTATTATTAGTAGTAGTAGTTGTTATTATTATTATTATTATTATTATTAATTTATTATTATTATTGTGAGGATCCAGCCCTCAAGTGGCCCTATCAGACATCACATTGTTATGGGCCAATGCCCCGGGAAGCAAAATGCCCGCCCTAAGTGAAGGCGAGCTTGAATATTCGTTACAAGCCCAATTCGACATTTCCGTATGTGGGTAGTCAAGCTCCTGCCGCGCATCAGTTGGATGGGTGAACGCCCGAACCTCACCAAGCTGCGCCATATAGGCCACGAAAGTTGTGCCTGGGCACCTACATACAAAATAGGGCCGCAACGGGGCGTAGGCGGCGATAGTCGGGCTGCTTGGCGACAAGGGGTACAACGGATGATCGAGTGGTCTTCAGGGAGTAAGGCGTTGTGTGGGGTAATCAAGGTCTGATTGAGGGTGGCGAGATACTTACGTGGTACATGAAAGAGAGGTCGCCGATTGTATGAACAGACATGTGAACCGAAGTGAACCTGTTGTGTGAATCAGTTGTAGCGTAGGATAGTATGGTAGAGTAGGCTGGGCGTTGTGCGCCAGACAAAGAGAGCGACCCTGGATACTGGGTTGGTGTGGCCTGCGGTTTGGACATTGGCTCATTACTTCATTGTATTGCTCTATTTAGGTAGTTACTCAATGCATGTGCACTCTATATTCATGCGTGAATTCGAAGTTTGGCTTTCTATAAAATATATGCCTTACATTATTAATATTATTATTATTAGTACTATTATTATTTATTGATTATTAAATACTTATGTTTATTTTTATTAAGCATCATGGGACAGGGAAGGAAAGGAAAGCAGGACAGTGTAAGGAAAAAAGGACATCGTCACCGTGATGATGGTGTCTACCTCCATTATCCTTGTTCCTTCTCCCTTGATCTGAGTTGCCCATTTTTTCTCTTCTTCACATTTATCCAAGGTTATTGTTGATTGTCATATTCATACGCACTATCCTGTGATTTGTTGATTGATTAATGACAGAAGAAGTGGGGGAAGATCAGATGTGAGGGGATGTAAGGTAATGAAGAGGACAACGGCATCGTCACCGTGTGATAGGTGCCTGCCTCCTCCATCCTTCTCCGCTCACTTCCCACTGTCCTCACAAAACTATCCGAAATGGTATGATATCTTTGAATGGAAAGTCTATTCTGTGGAAGATGAATGTTCAGGAAGTCCGACAAAAGTAGGGCGATTGTGGGAGCTTTGGTGGAGTTCAGGAGGAACTTTGGAGGCAGGGACCCATAAAGTACGCGTCACCTATCCCTTTCCCATACACCCTTACAGGATACAACCATTTATTGAACTGCGTGTATGACTATATGACTTGTTGATTCATGTTTTCTCCAGGATTGAAGCGTATCAAAAGGGAAAGAACTATATGACTGAAGTAAGAATCCTGCCTGATGGAAGAAAGGAACCTAGGAAGAACTGAAAAAGGAATCTGGTCGGCTCTGAAACGTAAAGCTGTGTGATGAAGACTCTCGTAAGGTCGTCACACTGCTTGTATGAGTCTACTAAACCGGATGATGGGGTGCTCGTCGTGCGAAGTTACATTTCCATTCATCTGACTAAGGTGACAAATTGATGAAATGTCTGCTTGATTGCGGTCTTGGTGACGAGAGGCGACCGTGCAGTCCTCTCATTACATTACAGGCTAGGTCTAGGAAGTAATCCGGTACTTCCGTGAAGTACACTCCAACAATCGTTAACAAAAACTCATTGATCCGGTACTCCCGTGGGGTACACTTCTTCAACTTGACAACAACCAATTTGATCCGGTGCTTCCTTGAAGTACACTCCTTCAGTCTAACAAAAACCAATTTGATCCGGTATTTTCGTAAAGTACACTCTTTCAGTCTAACAAAAACCAATTTGATCCGGTACTGTCGTGGGGTACACTTCTTCAATATGACAACAACCAATTGATCCGGTACTCCCGTAAGGTACACTTCTTCAATTTAACAAAAGCCAATTAATCCAGTACTCTCGTAGGGTACGCGTCTTCAAAGGCTAACAAAGGCGAAAGGTAGCAGGAGGCTTCCGTGAGACTCTCCTATCATCGATCGCACCAGACTTAGGAGGGAATTGAGTACTCCCGGGTGAGTACGCGATCTCCTAAATCTGGAATGATCCGTCGGACTTCCCGTAAGAGTCGACCTACCTTTTTGCTCGTTTACGGTACACATGATAGTTAGGTGAACTGTCAGGGCAACTCAATCAAGGGTTGTCCTTGATCTCTTGTACATTAAATGGGTAGTAGGATGGCTCCCGGGTGGGTTGTCCTAATACTGGTTTGATTTGGGGGTCAACTAACGAAGGTCAGGAATGAGGCGATTGTGTTTGAACAATAGAGGGTTACTCCCGGGTGAGTAAACCCTACTACTTGTTCAGGTATGACTAATAGATGGTATGAGTAAAAGTTACGATCTATCTAACGTTAAGCTAGAGAATGGGAGGCTCCCGTGAGGTCATCCCAGTATTTCTCTAACCTCACCTTAACAAACCAGGTAAGATACTCCAGCAATGGGAGGATCTGGTGTTCCCTGAGTCGGTTAACATAATTTCAACTCGTCTGACTCTAAGTAAGTAGTAGGGTGGCTCCCGTAGGGTCGTTCTATTACACTTTGAAGGAAAGACTGAGCGCTGAATCAAGTAGTAATAAAAGGCTTCCGTGAAGACCACCTATTACTAACGTTGATTCGGAATTGACACTTGGAGTTAGAATGTTTCTGAATATTGGGTCAAGTGTTGAGATGATTCAACATAGGCCTTCTAACTACCTGTTTAACTAATAAAATGACACTCCCGGGTGAGTTGTCCGATCACTTACACTATAATGCATGAATTGCTTGATTGGATGAGGACTGCATGAACTTTGAGGGGTGACTGAATGCTCCGGCGGGGAAACTCGACTACTCTTCTGACTAACAAAATGTTTGGAATTGATCAAGTAGTGGAAGATTCCCGGGTGAATCGACCTACTACTTGCGTATGTCAGGACAAGAAGAAAAGGAAAGGAAAAAGGGAGTGCTCAATCGGGAGCGACTCCAAAGGTCCCTAAAAAGGAACGCAGGAAAAAACGCACACCACGGGTAAAAGGAATCGGAGAAAGACGATTTTCCGTATAGCCGCAGTTCATCGGAGAATCCACCACTGGCTTGAGTTAATCTTGGTCAGACTACCGCATAAAGCACCAAAGAGTGTGCTTATCCGCAAAAGAGAAACTGCAAGGACTGAAAGTTGGGAAAAATGTGAGTTCCTTAAAAGACAACTTAGGACATAGGCAAGAAACTCCCTGAAATAAAAGGAGGAGGAGTAACAGACGACTCAGGGTAGATGGAAGCTAGGAGGTTAGACTTTGGGATGTTGATTCCAAAGCTCACAAACCAGATCTAAGGACTTGACCCTTAGATATCGATATGTGGGAAGTCGAGTGAGAATGTTGAATCCTTGTTGACTTGTATGTGTGCAGGTCCCTGTTTTGGTCTACTGCAATTGAAAGAAAAGTCCTACAAAGAGGACTCAAATTTTATGTTATCACTCGATAACACGTCGATCGTTGCCGATTCAACTTTTTCCACCTTGACTTGATACCTACATCTAAAATCAAACCATGTTGTCAGTAAAACTGTCACCTGTGGTGGTCCTGGTCACTCTCAAGGGTCCTTTGAATAAATGTGAGGGGGCAGGGCTTGCATCTCAGGAAAGATAGAGCTGTCATGCATGGCTTGGGGAGTGAGGGACAATGCCAATGGTTGATGGTTGACGTCGTTAGTGCATGGCATGTGAACTGTCTTTGCATTATGTTGTGCAGATCTGTTTTGTTCGTGTGTTTGGGATTGCACTGGACCTGATCTGTTGAAGAGTTATGGACACTCAACACTTGTGAAAGTGAGAAGGGTTCCCAGTGGTAATACCTCGATATTCATAATCAGTCTTATACAACTTCTATATTATCTGATGATCAGTTATACGTTGAGTGGAATGGATCATCTTTGGTAGTGACAAGATTTTGTTTTTGATACGTTAATCATAGAGGTCAGAAGGAGAAAATGTTTGGGAACAAAAGCGAAAATAGACGACCATCTCAAAGTTCAACCTGAATATTTAACGGGTCAGTCCTAGGCGTCTTACTGCGCGTAACCCATTTTGTGCTACATGGATCGAGCAAACGCCCTCGGCCGACCTATCTCTACTCAGACATGTAAAAGCCTTCGCACGTGGGTCGGAAGCTCAGTAGGGATACGCCTATCTGAGGGTCGTGACAGCCCCTCGGGTAGAGGTAAGTTGTACCTCGCGACGTTCCGACCTGTCGCAGGGCGTCGTGAGAGGTATAGCACGTTGTCGCACTATTTCTAGTCGGATCGCTTTAGGCGACCGAAAAGCCAACAGGCTGTCACGCAGGGTTTTGTATGTGACTGCAATAAATAAATAAATTAAATAATGCAAATCCCTTCCTGTTGTGTGCGGCCGGCTTCGAGTGAGACCCTTCAATTGCGTTCTTCACCGGACCCCCGTCTTAAAAATCTTTAATTGTGATTCGGAACAACACTGATAATGCAGATAAAAGAAATTAAATTAAATATGTCATGTGTGTATCAAGATGTCAATTTAGGGGATTGAGAACTGTGACATGATCAGCAAGTAAATACAATCATCAAGTAATATCAGAAGAGATAATCAAGACTAACTGACTTAAGACAAAGACAAGATGAATGAGGGAAAAGTGAGAGCTCGTATCATTTCAAGAGTACAATGACAAGGACATGGTCAGTGCTCAGTGTCTGTACCCTCACTCTCCCCTCTCACTTTCAACCTCAATCTTGATCTCTCAGAGCATCTGACACCACGTCCAAATACATCTTGAGAAGATCTGCTACGGTATGTATCTTGTGACTGTACTCAAGTCTTGAGTATGTTTTTTTTCATATGTCTATCGTGCCCAATAAGCTCTTGCCTTGAGTCTGCTACACTCAGATGCTCGCTGATTTTAAAACTGCTCACTTATCACCTAATCAGTCTTGCTGTGCACTGACGTCACGGAGAACACTTGTTGTGACATAACTGTTGTTGCTGTCATCAGGAAAGCCCGCTATGACCAACACTATTGCTGCTGTCTCCGGGATTGCCTACAGTGATCAACATCGTTGCTGCTACCACCGGGACCTCCCGCTTTGGCCAGCCTGCTGTCACCGGAATTGCCCGCGGTGACCAGCATCGTCACTACTACCACTGGGACCTCCTACTGTGGCCAACACTGCCGCTACTGCCACCGGAACTGGCCGCTGTAACCAGCGTTACGTCCCCTGAGCATGAGACCCGCTGAGAGTAAATTAAGATCATTAATAGATTTTCACTTGATCTGAACTCACTGAGACTGAGAATTGAACTCACTGACATTTATCTGATCTCTTTGAATCTGAAAAAAACTCATTGAAGCTGATCTGATCTCTTTGAATCTGAAATGAATTCACTAAAGCTAAATTGAACTCAAAGAGATGAAACTGAAAATGATCTCACTGAATTTACCGGAACTGAATTGAACTTGAAGAGATGAGACTGATCTCTTTGAACTTACGGGGAACTGAACTGAACTTGAAGAGATGAAACTGATCTCACTGAACTTACTGGAACTGAAAAAAAAAGGTCTGCTATGTCCAGAATGAGTTCGCTGAGTTCAGAAAGAGTCTGTAGAGAAATTGAGTCTACTGGAAAATTGAGCTTGTCACGAAGTGCATAACTTAGTATGTCGCTGAATCTGATACTGAGTTTATTACTGAGTATGCTGTTGGATTTAATGTTGAGTCTACTGCGGAGTATGCTGAATCTGCACTAAGCTCACTGAGTCTTTACTGAGTTTACTGCGTCTGCACTGAGCACACTGAGTATGTAGTGAGCTTGTTGAGTCTGCACTGAGCTCACTGAGTCTGCACTGAGCACACCGAGTCTGTACTGAGCTTGTTGGATCTGCAATGAGCTCACTGAGTCTGTACTGAGCTTACTGGATCTGCATTGAGCACACTGAGTCTGTACTGAGCTTGCTGGATCTGCTAAGTTCCAGTTCAAAGTCTGCTAAATCTGTTAATCTTTTGTAGAGTCCGATGAGTCCGGATTAAGTCTGTTAAGTTTGAAACTGGGTCTGTTGAGTCTGCAGAGTCTATCTCTGCTACCTGCTGCGTCCGTTTCCCTGCTCGAATACAGCAGAATGCTGCAGTAGCATGTGGCAGCGAACCAAAACCGTGTACACAAGAAAATTACGCGCTCGCATTAATTTTTCATTATGTTCAATTTTCGTCAGAAGAAAGATCAGAACGGTCAGATCGTCCGTTTCAAAGTCCCCAAGATCCCAGTCAAGTCTGATATTTGATTCGAGCAACGTTTTAAGAATGGTGATTATTAACTCATCTTTATGTTAAAATCTCATACGGAAGTCGCCCTCATTTTGAAACTTGCTCAAACCGAGTCAAAACCTGCTTGAAATGTATCTTCGCATTCTCCACATTGTAACCGACGAACTGCTATTTGCATAACATTTCTGTGTCTTGTTATTTCCGTACCCCACTGATGTCTGTTGTCTCTACGATTGTTGTCTGATGTTCTTCATATGTGCCTGACCAAATAGCATGCGGGTGCAACTCTACATAACATATGTTGAAACAGAACATAGGGGTGTATCACTGTCCATTTCTGTTCATACAGAACACAGGGTTGCAGTGCTGCTTTGTCCCTGCTCGAATAAAACACAGAGGTGTGTCGCTGCCCACTCCATGTTCAAACAGAACACAAGGTTGCAGTGCTGCTTTGTCTCTGCTCGAATAAAACACAGGGGTGTGTTGCTGCCCACTCCATGTTCAAACAAAACACAGGGTTGCAGTGCTGCTTTGTCCCTGCTCGAATAAAACACAGCGGTGTGTCGCTGCCCACTCCATGTTCAAACAGAACACAGGGTTCCACACTGCCAGATTGAAGATAATAAACAAGGATTAAATATGAGTTACTCAGATGTCAGTTAGCAGTGCGCGGTAGGGCTACCTTCACTTAGGACTACTGCCCCTTGTTAGTTGTCCTGTGATTGGGTGATTAGTTGTAATCCCAAGCATGAAATTTTACTAATTAATTAATTTCGAAATTATAACAATACTCAACTTTTTTGGTCCAGCAGGCGGCAATGAGCCCAACCTTCATGTAGGACTGCTCCCACTTGCTGGTTGTCCTTCGAGTGTGGCAGCGGTGTACGACATGTGACCTTCACCGAGGGTCTGGGCACCGCTGCCGCAGCGTGTGTGATCAGCCAATCAAAAAGCATATCACTAAATAGAATAAAATAAATAAAATAAATCACTCTCTTCGAGTGTGGCAGCGGTGTTTTGCACGTGGCCTTCACTTAGGGCATGGACACCGCTGCCGCAGCCTGTGTGTGATCAGCCAATCAGAAGCTGATCACCAAACTAAATAAAATAAAATAAAATAAATCATTCTCTTTGAGTGTGG
>BFEA01000973.1:180736-191935 GCA_003427395.1 Chara braunii
TCTCTCTCTCTCTCTCTCTCTCTCTCTCTCTCTCTCTCTCTCTCTCTCTCTCTCTCTCTCTCTCTCTCTCTCTCTCTCTCTCTCTCTCCACTCTGGCCCTAATAACTATTCCTTGCCTATTTGCTCTCTCTCTCTCTCTCTCTCTCCACTCTGGCCCTAATAACTATTCCTTGCCTATTTGCTCTCTCTCTCTCTCTCTCTCTCTCTCTCTCTCTCTCTCTCTCTCTCCGTGCAGTACCTGTGGGGTATGACCTTCCAATATGAGACGTGACTTTTGCCTACTGAATGTGATTTTTGTCTTTGGGATGTGCCTATTGACTGGTTGCCTGTTGAACTTGGCCCCTCTCGGCCTCAGACGTTGACCTCTACGCTGATAGAATGAGATTTGGCCTATAAAAAAGAAAAAAAGAAAAAAAAAAAGACTTGGCCACTCTCGGCCTGAGACTTTGACCTCTGCGGTGATGGAATGAGACTTGGCCTAAAGAAAAAAAAGAAAAAAAGGCTTGGCTCCGGCTTGAGACTTTGACCTCTGCGCTGTGTGGACACTTCCCTGTCAACCACAGAAACACGGGGAATCTTGCACTTTCTATTTTTTTGCTCATCTGTACTTCTTTTGTTTGTGGATGACTTTTGATGGCATGTGAATGGAATGCAAGAGACGGTTTGGGGATGTTGACAGACACACACAAACACACACACTTACAGAAAAAGAGAGAGTCATCTCTATCTCTCTGTTTGCCGACACGTAGAAGAGGGCTCTTACCTGTCAGGTGTTGTGTTTGCCGACATGTGTGACAGGTGGGATCTTTGGGGGAGGTGCTCTCTGTCTCTCTCTCTCTCTCTCTCACACACACACACACACCAACTCCTTCATCCCACCCGTGCTGTTCTTCCTCTGACTCCGGCATAGTGGACGACATTCCGAGTGTCGAAGGTCAGAGAAGGAAAAACAACGGTGGGACGAAGGACTTGACATGAGAGAGAGAGAGAGAGAGACAGAGAGAGAGAGAGAGAGAGAGACAGGGACAAAGAGACAGAGAAGACGGAGAAGACGGAGAAGAAGAAAATACGAAGAAAAAGATTATATGAAGAAGAAAAATATACGAAGAAGAAGAAGAAGAAAAAGAGTGACCAACGCGACCATTCATGTCGGGGAGGGTGAATTTCAACCCCACGCATGGTGCTTCCGTCGCTGGGACGCCGACAAACCAAGTTCCAGCCAACACAGCGACAACATCCGACCCCATGTAAGGTGATAACGTTGGAACGACGCCCACCACTTAAGTGCCACCCAGCGCAGCCAACCCCGGGGCGACGACAAGCCGGGGGCAGACTGAGTCGGGGGAAGGCCTCCATGCAGGCCGCACCTCGCAGGGAGGAGGGCAAGGTAAAGGCGGAGGTGATGGGTGGGGGACACTTACCCATGTCCCTGGCGGTGGTGGTGGGGGGGAGGGGTCAGGAGGTGGTAGGTGGGGGGAGGGGTCAGGCGGTGACGGCCAGGGATGGGGATGGGTTGCCGTTCCCGTTTATAATGAGGCTGGCGGTACTGTCAACACTCCGAACGGTCTTCCTGACAGTGTGCCAACTTCTGACGACGAGTAGGCGGGGTGTTGGACGCCACGTCATTCTTTCGTGATGTAGACGATAGGGTGGACCCTAACATAACGGACCTTGCATTTTTAAGTAGTTGGCAAGAGAGAAGTGGACACTACATGGACCGCCTGCAGACACGGACGTGGCATGTGCTGCAAACAGACCAGCTGAAGACACGGATGCGGGATGTGCTGTTGTGGACAAGAGCAGACCACCAAGAGGCACGATAGACAGCGATGGTAGCCGGAAGATTGGACGAGGAATGAAGCGGAAGGCCACAAGCAGAAGAAACAAAGGGGGAACACTGACACTAGCACAGAGGGGGAGGGGAGGAAATGGGAAGGGGGGAAGAATACCAATGGCACGTGGACGAGGGAGAGGACGGGGGAGGGGGCAGGGAGGAGCAGCAACGGATGGCCCGGGGGAAACACGAGGGAAAATTGGTGGAAGCGAAGGGGTTCAGCGGTGCAATCGCCGACCCGGAGAGGCTGCTTTGGCAAAAATGCGGCGGTTGCAACGCAGCACAGACCTTTGCATCGCTTATAGACCATCTGTAAGGCTAGTGAAGGAGATTGTGCAGAAAGAAAAAGTTGCAACAAATTCAATGCGGTTCCAGATGCTTGCAATTCATGCACTTCTTGAGGCATCGAAGCTTATCTCGTGCATTTGATGGAGAGCTCGAACGAGGTTGCAATCCATTCTAAGCGGATGACGATCTTTCCAAAGGATATGAGACTTGTTGACGCGTTGCAAAAACCACGTTGGTGTGTCTTTACAAAAGGCATAACGGATGAGAAAGAAGTAGTCAAACAAAGACAGAAGAATAGAAGGGCAACTGCTAATGTCGCAAACACAGAACAAGCAGTGCATAAATCCGCAGAACAGCAGGATTGTGGGAAGGGCAAGGGGGCGTCCAAGAGGAAAGGAAAGCCAGTGAAAAGCACCGCGACAAAGAAAAACAAAAAATGATTATTTTTTTATAGAACTTGTGTTGGAGTGTGTGTGTGTGTCTGTGTGTGTGTTAGATAGATAGATAGATAGATAGATAGATAGATAGATACATGGATAGATAGATAGAGAGAGAGAGAGTACAAACATTTTTGTCCTGCAGCAGGATGCATGTGTACTGTTGTCTGTGAACAACCTTTTTTTTTGTTTTGTCATATATCATATATTTGGGTGACACGAACGCATTCCGCTTCCCACATGTTCATTGATAGAACAAAAATTTGTTGACCGTTGTCTTTTCCATTGTTTTGTGTCTCTTTCGTTTCTGCTTTTATTGTGTTTTTCGATATGAACAACGAAGGCGGGGGGGGGGAGTGCGGGGGGGAGTGGGGGGGAATTCGCAAATGTTGTCTATTAATGACACTGTATTTTCCTGTCGATGTCTGTCCCCTTCTATGGTTGTCATCGCGCGGCGAGGCATTGGTGACGTTTTGATGGTCACTCTTATTTTCGACAGAAGAAAAGGTGAGTTATCTTGCAATGAAATTATTTCATATAGAATATGTCAAAAATATGAGAACGCGTCAAGAGACACGACCACATGCTCACAGTCAGACACTTACACATGCAGACCCATCCGAAGTCACAAGCACAGTACGAGGACAATAGGCAGACACACTGACATGTAAAAAACGAAAAGGAAAAAAAAAAAAAAAAAGTGTTAGGTTGGCGCGTGCGGGCCGTTTCAATAAGAACAGTTACCATTATTTGGTAGACGGCACCCGGTGCCCAACCATGCATAAAGGCTGGCGATACTGTTGCTGTGTGTGCGACCCTTCAAAAGTGTGTTGCATTGCTTGTGCAAAGTTGAGATTCATACATATATATATATACTGTTTGTGACGATATATATATATATATATACACATAGAAAGAGAGAGAGAGAGAGAGAGAGAGAGAGAGAGAGAGAGAGAGAAAGGAGAGTAAGTCTCTTTGAGGATCTTGTTCAGAGGCAAAAACCTCCATCTCTGCCATTTTGTTTTTCCTTCCCCCCCCCCCCGGTCTTTGGACTGAACGTGACTGTTGTCGTTGCACTGACAGACGGACTCAGAAAACGATAGAAAAATGACAGCAATGACGGCGGAACAAGTGGAGAGAGCTGAGAGGGAGGTGATGAAGTACGTGACAGAGGGAATCCACTATGACAATGAGGACGAGTTGAGACTATTACGCGAAAGAGCACCGACGTACTTCAACGTCACCTTGGACATCCAGAGGTCAATAACAGCAAACGGAGAGAAATCGACGAGAGCGCAGCAGTTGCTGCATCGCTTACARCAAAGTGCGTACGTGGCTAAAGACGAGACGTTGGCATGTTGCTCTGCGTACACCCTTCAGCGAGTTGTGGAATGGATGTGTGATGACGAAGACATCGACAAGAGTAAGAGAGAGGGAGGTGGTTTTTACGACAGATCGGCGTTCAAGAAGTTTGTCACGTCTCGGGCGAAGGAAACTCGAATGTTGAAGACAGAAGCGCATGACATATTGAAGAGTAAAGCAGCGGAGATATTGGCACTCAGCAGGATGAACGAGCTACCTCAAACAGATCCTGTTCACTACCATGATTTGGCAACAGTGGTGGTGGACGATGTCGAGTACGTCTTGCTCGATCAGATTATGGATTTCATGTTGAAGACAGATAATGATACAAATTTGATTCACGAGGCCTTACACGAGGTGACAGAGGACGCAATAGCAGCAGCAGAGCTTGTTGATGTCGAGAGCACAAAGGATGAAAATCAACTAGTGTCGGGGACTCCAATATGTCAGGGGGACATATTCACAGTCCTGGAGGACCTCACCAGGGCATCAACGGAAGCGGAGAGAATGAGCAAAAGAATGCAAGGATGGCAATTGGTTGTTGCGGAAGCAATCAATGCGACACACCATATGCCAAAGAGCACACTGCAGACTACAAGTGGTGTGGGATCTGTAACAGCGGTTCAGAACCCGTTGACCATTCCTACTGTGGATACGTTGAGTGTCCATAATGCATTCAGAGCGTGGAGATTACCACTCTTTCATCCTTCACATGAGATCATCGAAGGACACGAATAAGTGGCATTCCAGGGAGTGCATGCGGATGGCGATACTAATGAGAGTGGCAATGCACAGACAGGGGATGATGAGAAACCGCCGTCATGCGAGGTGGGATTGAGTGGCAGTGATATCTGCGATGACGAGGAGGGTGACGAATACGACTCTTATTGGGACGTTCAGCATGGTGGTGGACAGGCCCCGAAAGGGTCGTGTCATGCAATTTTAAGGTTGGCACGTGTTTTCGCAGAGCCACACCCGTTGATACGTGTTGTGGACAAGGCAATAACACCGGACGGGGCTCTTCAGTTCGCAGGCGTTAAGGCAGTTATATCGTGCATGGAAAACGGCAAACGATGGCGTCGCACAGGAAATCATGGTTTGTTCTCGTATATAAGGAGACAATTCTTATGACTTCAATGTCATGGGGTGTGAACCTCAGTTGCATCATACATGGAGCAGTTGCCACTGCATGCGGAGGAACCATGTATCCCACAATGTCAACAACACATGCAATTATAAATGCACAACCAAAACGCCGACTCTCTTTCAAGACAGACGACACCATCGATGCTGCGATGGACAGAGGACATTCAGAGGAAGAACATTCGAAACACAGAAAATTCTAGGACTCTGACTCTCTCTCTCTCTCTCTCTCTCTCTCTCTCTCTCTCTCTCTCTCTCTCTCTCTCTCAACTTGACTCTGTTATTGTTTTAACCGTATCACAGTCACTTACGCTTGTGATGATGTGGTTGGGAAGTGGGGGCCATATATAAAGACGTTGTTGGTATATTACGGCGTAAGTGGCACCCACTTCCCAACCTTGTACAAATGTGAGTTTTTTTATGTCTTTATTGCTGAAATTGCATCACATTTACAGACCGGTCTTCCAGATACATTCGTGACGATATCGTTGAGATGTCGGGGCTGTGTATCAACATGGTGTTGTCGTATTCCGCCATAAGTGACACCCAGTTGCCAACTTTGTTGAAATGTTGCAGTTACACAAATTGGTTCCTAAGTCATCTCTCTCTCTCTCTCTCTCTCTCTCTCTCTCTCTCTCTCTCTCTCTCTCTCACTCTGTTATTGTTTTGACCGTGTCACTGTCACCCACGCTTGTGACGATGTGGTTGGGAAGTGGGGGCCATATTTGAAGACGTTGTTGGTATATTACGGCGTAAGTGGCACCCACTTCCCAACCTTGTACAAATGTGAGGTCTTTTTATGTATTTATTGTTCAAATTGCATCACATTGACAGACTAGTCTTCCACATATATTCGTGACGATATCATTCAGAGGTCGGGGTCGTGTATTAACAGGTTGTTATCGTACTCCGTCATAAGTGACATATTGGTTGCCAACTGTGTTGAAATGTTGCATGTAGACAATTTCGTTCCCCTCTCTCTCTCTCTCTCTCTCTCTCTCTCTCTCCCTCCATCATGTTGGTGGTATGGTGTTCCGTACAGCAGTGACATGTTACGCAAGAAAGAATGAACACTTGAAGAAAACATTGGAAAAACAAAAAATTAAAATAAAATTAAAATAAAAATTTATTACAGTGAGTTGTGTATATGAATACACAAACGAATCATGGACGTGGCGGAGTCGTGTGTATGAAATGTTGAACGTGTCTTTTTTTATCGTGTGTGTTGTGAAGCACAAAATAAACGGAACGAGGAGCGACGACAAGTAATAAGTCTCACATTATTTTGACCTGCAACGCGTTTCACGTTGCGGGTGTGACGAGATCTTATATCCTTTAAGAAAGACAGTGCAAACGATGGACGAGCGGATGGTGTGTGAATGCAGTCGTCCTTTTATGTCATTAAGGACATTGAACTCGCACAAAGCGAGAGCATGTCCCTCGTCCACGACTTGTAGAATGAATGATGCCGACGGACACGCAGGGGACGATAGCCCCGCACGGGAGGACGCGGCACCAAATGACAGTGGGGGGGGTAACAACATTGTCAATGAAGAAGTGAATGCGGAACTTGATTGTGGTTCTGAAGAAGAAGATTCACCTGATGTGCGGTCATTCGACACATCGCGCAGGCTCGCTGCAATCATGTTGTCCTCCAGGGTTGGCTTAGGGATGTCGCTGAACGATATCGATGCTCTTTTGTTAGTACTTAGAGATCCAAGATTCTCGCCACAGGAAATCGTGTATCGTAATAGCCGTGACTTTTTACGGTGGACGAGCAACCAGGCAGATACGAACGGGTGGCAGGAGATAGATCTTAGGAGTGAAGACTGACCATCAGATGCACATGCCATCATGTGGTACCGAGATTGGCACACAACGTTCACGTCATCGCTCAAAGCAATGATGAAAAGTATGCAGACGGTGTCTTGCCTTGAGGTGCAGCACCCCGAAGTACAACAAACAATCAACAGTGCTCGGTCAGGTACCTTGTGGCATCACGTACAGACAGTCATCAGAGCAGAAAAGGGTGTAGATAAAAATGGCAACACACGGTACGTGGTGCCTATTTGTCTGTATTCTGACAAAACACTTGTAGGTGGACGACAGAAACAGACGGCATATCCATTAATGATGTCAATAGGTGACCATGCACGTGATGCGACACTTCTTGCATATCTCCCTGTCCTCTATCACCGCCCACGTGACAAAGGTTGGGCTTTGCAAAGCTCCGCGTTCAGAAAACGCAAAGCCGTCATATTGCACTCAGCACTTTCTGTCGTGTTGCAAGCTGCAAAGCAAGCGTCGCATGACGAATTTGTTTATAATGATGAACGGTGGGGAGAGATAACAGTGCACCCATTCCTCTTGAGTTACATTCAAAACTACCTTGAGAGATGTGTCATCACAACGGTGAAATACGGCGTATGTGCGACATGCACTGTCTTTAAATCAGATTTCGATGTCATCGCAGACTTCACTAATTGTGGGAGATCTCAAACAATGGAGGCTCAACTTATTACCCAATTTCATTCAACAAACAATGACGACGTTCCCCGACTAACAAAAACATAATTGTCGGACTTGAACATACACACGCATGTGAAAGAGAATGGTCTGTGGGGATTTTACAAGGGTCCTGATGACGACTATCCCATGTTTGACTACCACTTGGTTTTGCAACCAGACCGCATGCACACTATCGAGCACGGCATTTTCTTGCATATGTTAGACGCATTCAAAGCATCTGCATGCGATAAGTTGAGCAACGTCGCACAAAGTGATGTGTTGAAGGAGTTGGATGCGAGGTTGCAAATGCTGAGCGAGAGAAGCAATACCACATATCCGCAACTTGTGCTACCTGTTGCAACAGATAGCGACTACTTTTCACGTGAGGGGCGTTTTGAAGCAAAGCAGAACCGGTCGGTCATGACAGTATGCGTATTCATAGTGCGCAATATAATTCCTAGTACGACAGGGAAGCGAATAACAAATTGTTTCAGAAAACTAATGGAATTGTACATTTTGATGTTTCGGTGCACAAAGTATTCGACAAATTCGCTTGACGCATATGACAATCTCATCACAGACTTCATAACAACCCTCAAACAGGTGTTGGGTTATTACCAAACCTCGAACTGGAAACTGCCAAAGTTACATGACCTTCTCCATTTTAGGGCGTGCATCGAACGGTCAGGTCTCCCTGACAATTTCGCGGCCGATCAATGGGAGCACCACCACCAGAAGTTTTGCTAGCAGCCTTACCAGTCGTCGAACAAGCGTAAACCTTCCTTTCAAATGGTAAATCACGTTCGACGGTCTGTGGCATTTCACGACGACGTGGAATGTACAAGGAAACGAAGGAAGAGGACGACAGAGAATTGGTCGTAGGTTATGGAGTGCTCGACATTCGGAATGAATACACTAGCCGCACATGACACAGCAAAGTGACAACTTCGACTTTTCTCCGACGAGAACATTGGATTACATGACAACCCCGGAGCAACGGGAACAGGTTCGGCGATATTGAATGACCTCCCGTGGAAGGAGCATTTTCGAGGTGCTCTTCAGACGTACATGTCAGAAAACGGGTGCAATCCACCAAATGACGACATGTTCATACACACAAGAACTCATCTTGCAATCGCAGCAACTGACGATGGAACAAGCAGGGGTACACTTGTCCAAACAGCGAGGGCTTCACCCAACTTTCACGGGAGAGCAGCGTACAGTGATGTTGCTGTGAGGGCACAGTCAGGAAGTACGTGGTATGCATTTGTCGCAATGTTTTTTGTAATAAGGACCTACACAGAAGAAGCGTCTACCACACACAACTGTGCCTTCGTAAAATGGTACAAAGAAGTCGATACAGAGAGATCAGATATAACAGGTAGCAAGAAATTGAAATGGAAAATGGTAAATGACAACCACCTCTGCAATGTCATCTCCGTTGACAGCATAACGAACACTGTCCACATTGTTCCATGCTTTGCAGAACCTCAATGGGGTTCATCGAGATATGCAACACAACGTGAAGACATGTTTTTCTTCAACAAATTTGTTGTGTGAGGTGAGGGGTGTGGCAGTCAACAGTCACAACATGGTCGGCTTGCGTATTACGTGGGAATGGTCGGAACACCTCTCTCTCTCTCGCTCTCTCTCTCTCTTTCTCTCTCTTTCTCTCTCTCTCTCTCTCTCTCTACCAGCAGTAACTAAGGTACTCTGGCGCGAGCAAAGAATGGCAACAAAAAGAAGACGCTCACAAGCTCGTGAAATGTTGATGACTTGTTCACAGGGAGAATGTCGCACCTTACGAGGAACAGTAGTGAACGCTCAGCAATGGCAGCAGACATGAGGACGGCGACGCGCAAACGATCAAGAAGGACAGGAATGCGAACAACACAGGAGAAGAACGTGGAATATGATAGCACAACAACAACTAGATTCAGGAGTGATAGCAAAGGAGGAAAAACTATATCGAGGAAGCGGGAGCATGATGACATCAATTCGGGAATGCAACAGGTCAACAGTGGAGTGAAGATTATAGAGAAGAAGACAACAAGTTCCACGACAAAAGGTGAAGAAGCAGCACGCTCGACACAGCGCGCATGGAAATGTGCAACACTCACGAGGGAGGCTATGCTGGAGATGTGGGAGGAACTGTCACGGAAGGAACCTTGGCACAAGAGAATGTACTTGGCAATCACAACGGGAACAATCCGACCAGCATTCCTTGGACGTTCGGAGTCGTGTGAAAAAACTACGAAGGACAACAAAGAAGAGGCAACAACCTCGTCAGACTCGTTCGAGGTGGTTGATGAAACGAACGCATATCCATTCACATGGAAAAACAGAAGGCATGGGATTGCAATGACGGAGGCAAACCTAATGTGCTTGGCTGTCGGGAACTGGCTGAATGACAATATAATGAACATGCATTTGCAGTCAGTATATGAAGAGGAACTCCAAGGCAAGGACACCGCAGCGGTGCATGTGTGCACAAGTTTTTGGCATCCGGAGGTGCTCGCAAACCAGAAAGTGGATACAGCGAAAAGGGAATAGGAGTCTCGTGTGAAGAGTCAGAAAAGCAAAATTCACCGACTGTGTAAAGACTTGGAGGCTGCACGGGTGGTGCTTATTCCTATTAACCACAAGTATCACTGGATGTTGCTCGTAATGTTGAATGTTACGGATTTCTGGACGGACGGCACATGTCCCATCGCTATAAGCGTTGACTCGTACGAAGGGTACGCAAGTCCGGATTGGAAGGCGTTGCGGACTTTAATGTGGCATGAATACCTCAACGAGCCGAGAAGGAGTTTACATGTCACACGCCAAATGGTGGACCAGTCATGGAACACTTGCAGAGATGTGTTTGGTCGTGGAGTGGTCCATGCGAGGTCTCCTCAACAAACTAGCAGTGAGGATTGTGGAGTCTATGTATGTTGCATGGCAGAAGAGTTAATAAGGAAGTTGCCAGAACTGCCCACCACGATCTCAAAATACGACATACTTCAAATAGTCGAGAATTTGCACATCAACGAAGAAACCGTTGTTTTTTTTCGTCGAAGAACTCTCGATCGCATTGCACAATATGCAGCAGCGGCAAAAGGGTACAAATCATTGGGAGCACATTGGGGGATAGCACATGTCATGAGAGATCACATCAAGGAAAACGGTGGACAACTACCTTAGACAAGGAGGAGAGGCAGTGGGAGGCGGGGCTTTGTACACGAGCTTGCACAGGCAGTGCACGTTTTGTTTTAAGACTTTGCTTCAATGAAAGTTCTGACAACTCACTTTGAATACACATGTCAACATTTGTGCAACACTTTCATTCATATCCACTGTCCATCATGTGTCGCAGGTGATCTAAGTAGTGGTCCAATACCCCATTATGTTGGCCGTTTTTTAAGGCAGAGAGAGAGAGAGAGACAGAGAGGTTTTCGATGACGGAAATAGATAGATAGATTGATAGAGATAATAATGATGACATTATATATTACAAGGACAATGTTGGGAAAAACATATCACCGCTGTCTTTTATGTTTCTTTGTGCGCGAATGTGATCTCTGTCTCTGTCTCTGTCTCTGTCTCTCTCTCTCTCTCTCTCTCTCTCTCTCTCTCTCTCTCTCT
>BFEA01000973.1:192171-206267 GCA_003427395.1 Chara braunii
CCCCCCCCCACCCTACACACACACACACACACGAATGTTTGGAAACAATCACATTTAAACGTTCTGTATACATTATAAATCTTTGGAGTCATTGACTTGTAACTAAAACGTTGTATATGTCATGTAGCTTTGCAATGGCACCCCGCCGCAGGTATGAAGATCTTTCATCGTCCCTGAAGCACCGAGAGGAAAGACACCCAGCAGTGCGGATGAGCGAAGCCACTTTGGCGAGAAAAGAGAAGGTGAAATTCCAGCAAAACGCAAATAAAAGAAGCAAGACATCACCGTTCATTAAGCCACGTGCGGACCGTGCAGTGGTTCCGGTGCCGCCGCAACCAAACAGGTCTGATGCAAAATGTCGGGACCTGCAAGATTCAGCCCCCACCTCTTCCGCATTCACAAAGGATCGCATGCGACAACACCATTCTCTGCCACCTGCGCCAAAGAGAAGGTCATGCGGACAAGCGAGCGAAGGACAACCTCGGAAGAACATAGGACATGCGAAAAGGAAGAGAACCATTGAGAAAGAATGGGAAGAGAAGGTGACAATCGATCTGAGGGGATCCGAAGGTGTTGAGGCTACTGAGGGCGAAAAAGGAGATGTGTCACGGGACACAGCAGTTAAGGAGCACAGGAAAGACAGTGAAGAATATGATGAGACAGAGGACAGTGAAGCAGGTAACTCGGGCAGATTGAACGAAGAACAATCATATGGAGAAGATGAGAGCAATGAAGAGGAGGACAGTCACAATGGGTATAACAACACACAGGATGACGATGACGACGATGATGATGACGAAGAACCATCCCAAAGCAGTAAGAGGGAAGAAAGGTGTAGCAAGGACAATAGAAAAAAGACGTATCGAAAAACACAAGGAGGAACAAGTGATAAAGGCAGGGAGGAAAACAACGCCGACAAACAGTTGGTTCTGAAGGAGAAGGCAATCGACGAACGTAAGTAATCAATGTATGAGAAAAACTAAGACCTCAGCCGGAAATGATCACTTAACAAGTTGTTTTGCATCAACTGTTGTCATCACCTGGCGGTAGTGAAAAATGGTAGCGAAATGCGAACTAGTTTTTCAATAACGAAATCTGAGATAGCCTTGAATATCTTTGTGCGCTTATGGTTGTTTCTCCTCCCAAACGAATGCATGTGAGTGGCGGATACCAACTTCCAACTTGT
The DNA here is from genome assembly GCA_003427395.1 of Chara braunii. Lineage (NCBI taxonomy): Eukaryota > Viridiplantae > Streptophyta > Charophyceae > Charales > Characeae > Chara > Chara braunii. The sequence continues at coordinate 193,358 of BFEA01000973.1, forward strand.
GGTTGTTATATGCGTTGTTGCAGGCCGCTAGATTTTAGAAGGAGGGAGAAAATGTCAAAACCAGGCGAAAAAGTGAAGCATTGGGCGGGTGGCATGCGAGATGAATGCGACTTATTCGGAAAAAGGCAAAAAGACAGACTGTTGAGGTCCGTTGCTAAAGCTTTTGTTCACTCGACAGCGAGTGACGCAACATTCTACCCTTCAGAGGACGACTTCTTCAATGCGTTGCAGTTGGCTGCTAACCTTTTAGAAGAAGATGTGAGGGTAGGATTTGGGAAGTATGTTCAGGACAATGGTGTACGGTGTGTGCTTATAGAGTGTAACCGAATGATGACAACGGTCCGTGGAGAGTTGACTTGGCAATTGAGACACTGGTTTTGTGCAGAGAGAGGTCTCCAGCTCGTACGTGGCGCGCAATCGGATCACAATAACACCGCGCGAAACGATATTCGTAGCCAAATGAATAAAGACAAGACATGGAGAAGGAAGGGCGATGAGTCATGGGGAGCAGAACATTTTAAGAGGGCACTCACAAAAGTCTTTCAAATAAGAAGGGATGGCGGAAAGTTTGGCGTGACCTTGCAACAACTAGCATTTACCGAACTCGTGATTAGACAGAAATAGAACAGACAAATAAGTCAAGCAAGGCGTCGGATCAGTTGCTGAAAATGGCCACTATTAAGAACGACATAGTCAATACAGCACGGAACCGAGACACAGTTATGAGTTTCAGCATTTTCAATCTCGAACGCGACACACATGTAGCAGATGTGGCAACACAGTACTACAATGCAGGCAACAGAAAGACAGAGAACAGTGCAGTCGATGACAAGGGCAGCACAATACATGACTTTGAATTCGAAGTCTTAGCCCCGCAGACGCAACCGCAAGCTTCATGCGCAGGACCTTCAAAATCTTTCCTTCATTGACACTTATGTTATTCTGACAGATGGGACATGACTCAAGATCTGGTGGGATTGCGTGCCTGCAACTCGTATCACAACGACACGTCTATTGAGAGAGAAAGAGAGAGAGAGAGAGAGAGAGAGAGAGAGAGAGAGAGAGAGAGAGAGAGAGAGAGAGAACGACACAAAGAGAGAGAGATACATTTTTGAAGTGTGGACACAAAGGATTTAGCTCGGATCTCATGTGAAAAACCGAGTTACTGTGGCTGGGGTAGGCAGAGTTGTGTGGTGGGTGCCAACGGTGCCTTAATGTCATTATGTGCCCCCCTGTACAGAACCATGTGACTGGAGGTGGCTTGCAGTTGGGAAAGGGAAAGAAAGCAAGACTCGCTTAACTGTGTGGGGAGAGAGAGAGAGAGAGAGAGAGAGAGAGAGAGAGAGAGAGAGATGAAATTAGAGACAAAGACACTCTATTTATGGATGATTTTGACATCAATTATTATTCSTGGACATAGAAGTAATTGTCTGTTCGTGTTCCTGAGATAGCTAACGTCTTCGTATATGGCTCCCACTTCCCAACCTCATTGTCACAACTGTAACACAGAGAGAGAGAGAGAGAGAGAGAGAGAGAGAGAGAGAGAGAGAGAGAGAGATGCAATGCAATATAAACAGCAAACACACAAGGAACCCCGCATGACGATGAGGTTGGGAAGTGGGTGCCACTTACACCAGAATACGCGTAAAACGTCTTCGTATATGGCTCTCACTTCCCAACCTCATCGTCACAAGTGTGGGTGGAGAGAGAGAGAGAGAGGGGTAATTGAAGGGAAGGAGAGAGAGAGAGAGAGAGGGGTAATTGAAGGGAAGGAGAGAGAGAGAGAGAGAACGTGGGTACATAGATAGATAGATAGATAGATAGATAGATAGATAGATAGAGAGAGAGAGAGAGAGAGAGAGAGAGAGATGAAATGAGAGACAAAGACACTCTATTTATGGATGATTTTGACATCAATTATTATTCGTGGACATAAAAGTAATCGTCTGTTCGTATTCCTGAGATAGTTAACGTCTTCGTATATAGCTCCCACTTCCCAACCTCATCGTCACAACTGTAACAGAGAGAGAGAGAGAGAGAGAGAGAGAGAGAGAGAGAGAGAGAAAGAGAAAGAGAGAGAGAGAGAGAGATGCAATGCAATATGAACAACAAATAGACAAGGAACCCCGCATGACGATGAGGTTGGGAAGTGGGTGCCACTTACACCAGAATACGCCTACAACGTCTTTGTATATGACCCCCACTTCCCAACCTTATTGTCACAAGTGTGGGTGGAGAGAGAGAGAGAGAGAGAGAGAGAGAGAGAGAGAGAGAGAGAGAGAGAGGGGGTAATTGAAGGGAGAGAGAGAGACAGAACGTATATGGCCCCGAAAGGGTGGTCACAGCTAGCATGTATACATGATGTCCACTTCAACAATGTGTATGAGAGTGTCAGTGTACCGTCATTGTATGTGTGTCCGGGGCGGGGGGAGGAGTCTCAAGCTTGGGAGATGTGCGTGTTCATCTCTTCTTTATTGTCTGGGATGAGTGAGTCACGAAATTTATCGACTGGAATACTCTCCTCTGCTCCAATGGGACACATGCATGCATGAATATGAATACTGAGGTCTCCGACAGGCAAGCACTATGAATCCAAACATAATTCCATCACATTTCCAACACGATTCATCACGCCACCATCACATTTCCATTACGATTTTCAACATAAAGTCCTCTGTTCAATTGTTCACAAACAGTTTACCAACACATAGTTCGACCTTCCAAACGTAGTTCAACAGAATATAAACAGATTCTCAATTGTTTATCAACACAAAGTTCAACTGTTTATCCTATCACTTCATGTGGACTACATAAGTCACACACGTTGGTTTCCTTCACTTCCTGTAGACCATGGTGCATGTGCCAGGAAAAACAGTTGAAAAACAGTTTTTAAACGGTTGTTCGGGGGTGAGGACCCACGATAAACACAAAAAAAAAACGGCGATAATTTTTCTGTTGTTACTGCGGTTTCAGGTCTTGGATAGGGGTACATGAAACCCCTTTCAGAAGTTTCAGTCACTTCTGGTCATTTCAAGGATTTCAGGTGGGGACCTGAAACCGCAGTAATGACATGAAGTGGTTGAAGCCTCTGAAAAGGGTTTCAGGTACCCCCATCCAACCATTGGATGAGGGTACTTGAAACCTCTTTCAGAAGCTTCAGCCACTTCATGTCATTTCAGAAGTTTCCGGTGGGAACCTGAAGGGGGTGAAAGTGACATGTAAACAACGTCTGTTGTTAACTATCTGTACCTCACAGCAGCATACTTACACTGAGACTTTTGCGGTGTAAGAGTAGCTCATTTTAGGCGGAAGATGATAGCACACAAAATGCATGGAACTTAGCTAAGTCATCGTAGTAGCGTTAGTTAGCATGCACTTAGCACTCTAAGGTTCGTGCTCCACAGTTATAATCTGTCGATTTTCCCGTTTGTAAATTGAACCACGAGTTCTCATGAACCAAGGGACATACTCACATTACAACATTGTTGGATGTGACTGCTACTCCAACATTTTTGTAAATGTATATGACTGCTACTCAGTTCAAAAAGTCTTTGTGTGAGTATGCCCAACGTTCACTACTGACTTAGACCCATGTCGAAAATGTCTTACTTTGTAAACTGGTAAGGTCGTACTCACACAATGGTGGCATAGCAACAAAATTTGTGAATTTACTGTCTTGATTTTGCTAAAATGCCACCTGTCAAATAGCGGCAACAAGTCACAAAAGGCAAAGGTCGAACTTTCAAGCAATTGCTAAATTGGTGCCTCACGTAGTCACACAGCGCGATGCCCAAATCGTTCAACTTTGTTTTTTCCAACAAATTTCGTTTTGAATTTCATTTCACGAACTTTCAAACTGACGAAAACAAATTGCTACCACCCCCAATCTGGTTGCAAAGTATCATTCTCTACGGCCCAAAAGAAGGTTAACAACAGTCGTATTTTTCATCACCACTTCAGGACGCCCTTCACCACTTGAGGATGCAGCCTGCCTAAACAGGTGGTTCTTAGGGTCTTCTGACCTTTCACCACTTCAGGACCATTCAGGTCTAAACAGGTGGTTTTCAGGGTCTTCGGACCTTTCATCACTTCAAGAACATTCAGGTATGAAAATCCTGAATGATCCTGAAGTGGTGAAAGCTTCGACGACACTGAAAACCACCTGTTTAGGCAGGATGCATCCTCAAGTGGTGAAAGGTGGTTTTCATGGTCTTCGGACCTTTCACCACTTCATGACCATTTAGGATTTTCAGACTGCCCAAAACTCTCACTTGACCACTTAAGGACACCCTTCACCACTTCAGGATGCAGCCTGCCTAAACAGGTGGTTTTCGGGGTCTTCGGGCCTTTCACTACTTCATGACCATTCAAAATTTACAGACTGTCCAAAACTCTCACTTCAGAATTTTCATTCCTGAATTTTGAGCTACCCGATAACCACTTGTGCACGGTTCGTCAGACCGATGATATTTGATACCCCATTTGTTGCTTTTGCCACTTTCCCTGCCTCGTGCGATTGACCTAACAATCAAATTTTAACTATTTTATCATAAAAGGCCCTAGTATGAGTGTCCTAAGAACCCTTATTTGCTTAGGGTGAATTGACAGATTAAACCACCATTGTACGTTCGAGCCTCCTTCTGCCAAGGTGGATTCCCCCTGGGCACCAAGCATTACTGCAGGATCAACATGGTGTCTTTTCATTTTGAGTGGATGGTGTTGTTGGTCCGGCGACTCTGAGACACAAAACTTTGGAGAATGACTCTTTCAATTCTCAAGTTTACCTAACACTTTAAACTACCTGTACGAGGAACCAGGCAACTTCATAAATGAATGACTCACTCCTTAGATCTTGGGGGCTCGGGGCTACTGGACCACAATGGTTGGCGGTGTCAACCTAAAAAGAACAACATGCTTAGCTGGTAGTTAACAAAATATTTGTGTGCAGTGTGAGTACTGGTTCACACGAACCTAGCTTAACAAAACAACCTTCCAGACCTCGTTAGTCGTGAACCTGCAACTGCGCTTTTCCAAAGTGGGTGATCAATATTGCTAATAGTCGAGGTCGGAATCGAAATGCTCTAACCATATATACTGCAGTATTTCGATTCGAGTAGTTTAAACTGGTATACGATCGCAAACAAAGTGAGAATCATGACCGAGTCATGCAAAAACGTTCGGGGGCTCGAGACAACTTTCATCTCGAGGGGGATGAATAATTTATTTTTTCTCAACATCATTGAAGTAGGCTCATGCATGCGGATTTTTTTTATTCAGAGTTTCCTCAACTAGGACATGTGAGTTGTCGAGCACATCGGCTAGAGCCTTCCTGACGATATCACGAATGATTAAACGAAACGGAAACAAGAGACAATTTCGGGACGACACGTATATAATCCCTTGAACCGCCGAGACATAGGTGGTCATGTCGTCCCTTAACTGCTCTAACTGGGTGTGTCAGTTGTAGTTCATGCAGTCCTCTACAACAGAATAGGTTTCCACGGGGCACAACTTATCTTTCCTAAAGGGTTGTCACCACCCTTATGGACGTATCCCTACCAAGCTACTAACCCACATGCAAAAGTTTTTACATACAATTGCAGAGGTAGGTCAGCCAAGGGCGTTTACTCGTTTCCCTGTACTATAGAAAACGCTTAATTAAACGTCAAGCAGACCCGGACGTCGCCCGTTCCTTAAGGAGCTGATCTCATAAGAACGAAGCGAATGCTGGTCGACTAGAACGGTCTCAACCAAGCGTGAAAGCTATAGTATCTTAGTCCCTTTAGACACTAGACAAAAGAAAGTTATAACAACCACACATAATTATATAAAAACGAATCGACCGTAGTCGATATGAAGGTTTATCCAATCTGAAATGATAACTGAAATAATTTGAATCATCATATAGTACATCCAATAAGACAAAATCGAAATTAAACCCGACCACTTCGGGTCGAACTTCATAAAAAAAATCATACAGCCATCAACGAGGAATTGACTCCGACAACAACCTTATTGCAGTCGACGAGGTAGTCGGACTCCCTCAGTTTTGACTTGATGAGACGCACAACTAAAGTTATTCATTCCACCTACCACTGACTTAAGATTGAACACGCATACCCGTCGCCATACATCTTAGTTTTTTTTTATGACAGACTGTTTTGCCGATGATTCTGTCTCCAGTGCATTACTTGAAGTGTTGCATGTCTCTCCAACTAGGAAATCGTTTGGGGTACTCCTCGCCCGAGCACAAAGCTCGGATCTTAGAAGTTGGGCCGTCTCCACCGAATCGACATGTACTTCCCCCGTAGAACGGTCCACTCCGGGTCGATAACAGCGTCAGTTCCTGAAGCAACAAACCCCCGCCCCAGATGCTTCCTAGAGAGAGAACGTGTTCAACGCAAGTAGATTTTAGTTGTTCTCATTTTTTCTTAAGCTTAAGGTAACTTAGACAGAAAAGAGTCAAAGGTGATAGAGAATTAGAATCATTTGGACAGGTATAGGTAGATAAGGTCTTTCGAGATAGAAAGGGGTGGGGCAAACCTCCCACAGAGGCCTTAGCGCATATTACAATCACCCAACACTCCACTCACACAGTCTCGATTGCAATATCGTAGCAAAACCGTAACCGCTCACGGTCCTGTTCGTGAACTGACTTATCGGACATACCACTCCACCAACTAAGAATGACATGCACCACCACCCATAGAAACAAGAAAGAGTTCCCAGTAAGTCAATCCTACATCTGTCCGGCGCATGTGGATCTGAAGCTATCGTACTACACACATCGAGGTTCAAACCTGGATCCGCACTTCGACAACTTGCGGGTGTCTCGGCCAACTCGGCCACAAAACTGTCTGAAGTGGTTTCCCGCAGCTACTACTTCCCCCATATCATTCTCCCATACTTCTCTCACCACCCCTTCTTGTTCATCCTTTAACTTTCAACTCTCTTATTTTGTCTTCCGTTCTTCGCAGGCCAACCTTCTACGCTATTCAACTTCATCCCTTCGCATGCACCTGCCCATACATCACGTCAAATACACTCCCAGATAAGTCACTCCCCTTTTGTCTTTCTTGTCGTTTTCCCTAAACTTTTGTGTATTAGTGAACCCACTTTCCAGGTGCATTTGACCGTTCACGTAGTCTGGTTCACTCAAAAGGGAAAGCGGTGTCAAGCGCATTTGTCCGGCACCGCACAGGGCAGCGCGGGACCCTCCCGGCCGCGTCACGCAGGAGTTGGTTTAGATCCTTCGTCGCGAATATACATGGAGCTTTCGCAAGCCGCTCCGGTTGAGTGCGCCAGCCATACGTCTCGCGAGCCCCTACGACAGGATAGGGCCTACGCGAGGCACGGTTTACCTCCACCTTACGGGAGCTATCACCTCCCTTCGGTGGGCGTATCCCCACCGAGCTACCAGTCCACAGTACGGAAGCTGATCAGTTGCAATCGCAGAGGTGGACCAGCTGAGGGCGTTTCTCGTTCGCTGTAGCATAGGGGGTACGCGCGCTAATACGCCTCTGTCGGACCGGCACGCAAACCGACGCACTGGGGAGGCTGAGATCCCAAGCGCGACTCGACGTCGGTCGACTAGGACGAATCCTACACACCACGTGCACACCACTCTAAAAGCATAAAAATAACACACACACACATACACACACATATACAAGACGACATACAACATACGACGCGACAACACTCCTAGTCCCTTGGTAGCCTTCCCATAACTTCCCGATGCGGAAATCGGATAGGCGTCGCCCGTGAGACTTAGTATAAAACCGCGTAGACGCAGGGCTAACTTATATCGACTCGCAATGCAGGCGTACACAAGCGGTTGAGATGATGGCGTGCTATGTAGTACCTATACTCATGCGGTCCTCGTTAATCTCAAGGGTCGCATTCGACACTCAAGTGTCGGTTGGCACGAGCTTAGAGGGTTAATCTCTCGACGCTGAACAACCGTCAAGTGTGGTTGAAGACCACACCCTCTTCTGTACGCTGCGGAGAGTGGGTGGTACACAGGTTCATACCTGTGGTGGCAATCGTCCCTTATCGCCCTGGAGACCAGCTCCATCATCCAGGGCCTGGAAACCAGTCAAGGGGTTTGACTTTGACGACTGCCACAGACTATAACGTCTAACTATAACAACTCTAAAAAGCAAATATAGGCCGAGGGCTTCCCTACTCCAAAATCACAACCTTGGGTACCCCCCTTCTTCTGATCGGCACAACGGCCTATACCGATTTTGAACACTCATGCACATGTGTGAGTCCTTTGGTCCCATAACTCTGGACACTAGGACGACAAAACGCCGCGCGCAAGACTTTAGTATAAAGTAGTGCGTTTGCAAGTTTGTCCTACACCAATTGGCGATGCTAGTCATGAGCGGCAATCGCAGTCCCGACCTCACGATATTGAATGGCTGAAGAAGTATATCGTGAGGGGCTACCCTTCACGGTATTGAATAGCTGAAGGACATGCCGTTCAGCCCTCGCGATATTTCTGCCCTTAGGGTTGGGTGTCTCGACGGGTAGGACAGATCCCTCCCCCGCAGAGTCTAGGGCTCGGGATGTCCAGAACAAGGACCTTGAATCCCGGCCCAGAACCAACGTTCGACTAAGAAACCCATAAGAAGCAAACAAACAAAGGAAGGGTCTTCATTATGTCTCTCAATCTTCACCTCTGAGTAAGTTTTTAGTGTGGGGCCCCTTAGGCCACGCGAACAATCCAGCACAGGTACACACATGTATACATATATAAGGGGGATAAGTATGCGACGATCACTTATCACAATCACAGTGGGAGTCCTCACAACCATACGTGTATATGTGATCGCAAGCAATCAAATCCAGAATCTGAGCCACAAAACATACCTGCAATCACATCAAAGAGTCAAACAACAGTCCACACACTATACAGAGTCAACCCCAACCAATCTCTGCACTCATACCCCTCGCTTTAGCCATGCAATCCCAACCTCCTGTCCAACCGACCATCAATAAATACTCAGTGCCTTTATTAAATGACCATTTAATAAAAGTCCGGGTGAAACCTTAACGAAACAATAAAATCACCAGGGCTAAAGCCTTTTAGGTTGAGTATGAAGGGTGAGTTGGAATTGAGTCGTAGACCGATGAATCGGCAACCGACCTGTTATCAGTGATAACAGAGGATGATACTCGCAGGATCAGGCTGAACATAGTCCAAATCCTGAATCAATCGATTAAGAGGACATGTAACACATGACAGGTCAACCCTCAGGCTAAACCTATAAGTCCTTGGAGAACAATCACGATCTCACCCCAAAATCTACGTAACTGACTAAGACTAAATCTACCTTTAGGCAGTGCCCAAAGCAAAGGTAGACCCTGGGAGAATCTCCCCTATACAGGGTGGATTGTCAGAATCACCATCTGTCAGAATATAGCCTATTTCCTTTTAAACTAGGAAAAATTCCGGCAGCGTTTCCCGTAGGAAAAGTGTCTTTCCATAATTTATATCAGCCCGAATATGAAAACAGAAGTAGTCTTTGACTTTCCAAAGTCCAATTTTGTCTAACTCCCTGAATTAGTAAAAATTTGGGCAGCACTCCCTTTAGAAAAGGAGGCTTTCCATATTTTTACTAAGTCATATATGAACTTTAGACAAGTTGAACTTTGAAAAGTCAGAAATTTGACCAACTCTTTGAATTTACAGAAATTTCGGCAGCGCTTCCCGTAGAGAAAGTAGCTTACCAAAATTTATACAAAGCCAAATATAACAAAAGATTCCAGAAAACGCGAGAATTGATCTAAGTAAAAAAAAAAACTTAGCTAAAAAAATGCAGGAACTGGAACTAGCTCTTAGGGCTCCAGCACGTGGCRARCAACTAAAGCAACTACCTATCAAACTGAAACTCAGACTAAATAGTAATCTCACTCAGTCACATGCAAGTCAAACCACAAGGGTAAGTACTTTTCACCATCCCAAGTARTCCTTAACAAACAATAGTTCATGATGTCTGTTCGTTTCGACGAATGGGCTGCAGCTAGAACATGAAAATATACACTACTACACTACTGTGTGTGTGTGTGTGTGTGTATGTGTGTGTGTGTGTGAGAGAGAGAGAAAGAGAGAGAGAGAGAGAAGAAACTTTCATTGATTAGATGACCAAAATCGAATAAATTTACTGCTAGAACATGAAAATATACATAACCGCATTTTTTTTCCCCTTTCGTTTTCATGAATTGCGCAGCGGCCGTTCGTTTTGACGAACTGGCTGCATCGGTGCAGGGGAAAAAAAAAAGTTAATCTAACTAAAAAGAAGTGCCATGTAGCGCCGTTGAAAGTGAAAGGGACTTAACGTCCATATATGGGACTCTGGGCGTCTGTTTTGATGGGCAACCGCAGTGCTTGGAAAAGTAGATTTTGTTTTTTGTAAAGATTTTTCTTAGATTTTTGTAGTAATTTATTTTATTATTTTGTAGTGGCCTCGTGTGAGTTACGCTCGTTCATTCGTGGAAAGGACTGCAGCTACCTATGATGCACCCAMAYCTGGCACCTCTCCATGCTAGATACGGTCGCACGTGGAGAGGTGGAGAAAAAGTCGACCCTGTTGGACGTGGCCTATCCATCCTTTATCATTTCAACTTGACGCGAAAGGTGTCAAAAAGTTACCACAGGGATAACTGGCTTGTGGCAGCCAACSGTTCATAGCGACGTTGCTTTTTTATCTTTCAATGTTGGTTCTTTCTACCACTGCGCGAGGCTGCATCGGGTGCTTTTATTGCCCAAATACAGGCACACAGCCAAGGGAACGGGCTTGGAAGAATAAGCATGGAAAGAAGACCCTGTTGCGCTTGACTCTAGTTCGACTCTGTGAAATGATATGGCGGTGGTGCTTCGGGGTAGCCGTGGTACCGGTTGTAGGTGCGACGAGTGGTGGTCCGTCGTTGTGTTTTTTGTGGCACTGATGCACATTTGGGCCCGTGCGGTATAGGTGTGTGTACCTGGGGGACAACATGAAGGGAGTGCACACGGTGATCGTCGAGGCTCACAACACATACGGTTTTGAGTTTGGGGCACCTTTATTTTTTTGTGGTGGACGGTGGACCATCTGGTGTTGCAGGTGATGGTGTGGGACTGCGCAGGACTACTTCGGACCATCAAGGGACCAAGTGGGACCAACTTGGGATGTGGACGCCGTGACTTGAGCGGTGTAGATCTATGAGTTGGTTTGGGACAGATCCTTGGAGGACGTGGTGCAGTGGGGAATGCGTTGGGACTGCCCGAGACGTTGGGACTATGTGGGAGTTTTTCTTGGGAGCGCCCTCCTGAAGGGTTATCCCACAATGGACCCGACTCTTGCTCATTCAGACACTTGGGGAAGGACGCCGACCGTCGTTCAGTAGAACGGTCGTAAGTTGTGGACCGAATATTTTTTACTTGGACAGTGGTTAATCTTCTATTTGATTGAGACATTACTCGACTTTCTTGAGTGAGCCGATCTAAACTTCACTCGAGGTCGGTTGAATCACTCAGATTTTTCTTCACACTTGTGTGAACTCACACTTTGCTTGACCCTGTTTGTTTTGAATATTCAAAAGAAAAGTCATAGTAAAGTTATGCGAGTTATGCATGCGAATTGAAATCTCTGACTTTGGGTATGGGTTTTTGTTTGTTTTCCTACGTGTTTGCTTCGAATTGGCGTGTAGGACGGTAGAAGGATGCTTGTAAAGTGGATTGATTATGTTTATTTGAGATGAACAAAAGGATTGTCCTCTTTCTACCTTTCGCCTGCCCGAATGTTAAAAACACTTTTATTTTGAAATGAATAATTTCAACGGGTACGGTGAAAGAAATTTCTGAATATAATGAAGATGAAGATAATCGGACTTAGTTTTGTTTTCCCGAGGATTGACCCTTTCTATCCCGGAGGACCTCATTTTTTTATATTTGTCCAAATGATTCTGATTCTTTATCTCTTCTGACTCATCTCGTTCAAATTACCTTGAGCTCAGAAAAAATAAAAACAGTTAAGAACTACTTGAAGTGAACATWTTTTTTTTTCTCTAGGGAGCATCTGGGGCGGAGGTTTATTATTTTAGGAGTCGACCCTGTTATGGGCCCGGAGTGGAGCGTTATAGGAGGGGTACATRCCGTTCGGTAGAGAAGGCCCGACTTATGAGATCCGACGCAACCGCGGCCGGCTCGACGATTCGCAGAATTGGCGCAAGCGATTAGAGCAGCGAAGAGATGACGCAACCGTGGTCGGCTCGGCAATGCGTTGTTCCTAAGTTATCTCTTGTTTTTGTTTTGTTGAACTCTTGCGTGACATGGCCAAAAAAGACTCTCACTTTTGTGAAAAGGTTGGAGCCGATGCGCTCGACAACGCTCCTTCAGTCCTGCAGCATGGTTCTAGTCAAAGAGGGTTGACCCAGGAGTTGTCCAAGACGTCCAACACCTGCTTGAGACTGGAGCAAAATTCTTCCTACCTCAAACTATGGTTGCCCTGCTCCTCCTTCTCTTCACTGCAGACCTCCACTTCACTGACGCTCCTCCAACAACTCCTCTAGAAGTTCCTCTGTCCTCAGAATATGTGACAACACTTAAGCAACACGACTGTTTTGTGTGGCAAATAGGGACAATTGCCTTTTGAGTACTAGATGAAGGAGTACTGTCTGTCATTCAGCCCGTAACCAAAATCACGGGATCATGGTAGGCGCATGATCTGTAGCAAGATTAAGGGTTAATTGTGGTCGCACGACAACCACAGACTTGGAGCAGTTCCCTTAACTGCCCGACTACCTCACTTTTATTTTTCTTTTTTGTATTCATCATGTCTCGGATTTCCATGACATAGTTGAACTTTTGAGATTTCAAAAGAAATATGTATATATATTTTTTTCCTGATAAGGGGTTGAAAAA
>BFEA01000973.1:220283-236584 GCA_003427395.1 Chara braunii
GAGAGAGAGAGAGAGAGAGAGAGAGAGAGAGAGAGAGAGAGAGAGCAGGGGTGGAGACAACTTCCATTGTCGCAGTGGTTGTTGATTATATTTTGCGGTGTTGTGTGATCTGACGGGTTCGGTTATGCAATTGCGGGAACAGAGAGAGATGCCTTGCTGGATGGTTGTGAATGGGCGCATAAAACTTGCATTGTTGTGTTGAGGCCGGAGAGAGAGAGAGAGAGAGAGAGGCTAAGATCGATCTACAGATGTTGCGGAAGAGAGAGAGAAAGAGAGAGAGAGAGACAGAGAGATACACATGCAAAGAGAGAGTATGAGATGATGCCACGTGTCAAATCAAAAAGTGGCAGTGTATATTTCGACGTTTGAGCGGAAGATTCATTTCGTTTTTGCTCATCCTATCGATGGAATGTATGTATGTGTGTGTGTGTGTCTGTATGCGTGTGTGTGTGTATGGAGAGAGAGAGAGAGAGAGAGAGAGAGAGAGAGACCGTAAGTCTCCAACCTTGGGCAACAGCTAAGCCTCTAACCCGCACCTCGCCGCACAGTATTTGGATCGATAGAATGGGCAAATCGAAAAGTGGCAGTGCATATTTCCACGTTTCAGCGGAATATTCTTTCCGTTTTTGCACATCCTATCGATGGAATGTGTGTGTGTGTGTGTGTGTGTGTGTGTGTGTGTGTGTRAGAGAGAGAGAGAGAGAGAGAGAGAGAGAGAGAGAGAAACTGTAAGTCTCCAACCTTGGCCAACAGGCAAGTTTCCAACCCGAGCCTCGTAGCCAGTAGGCAAGTTTTCAACCCGCGCCTCATCGCACAGTACTTGAATCGATAGAAGTGTATATTTCCACGTTTCAACGCAAGATTCATTCCTTTTTTGCTCATCCTATCGATGGAATGTGTGTGTGTGTGTGTGTGCGTGTGTGTGTGTGTGTGAGAGAGAGAGAGAGAGAGAGAGAGAGAGAGAGAGAGAGAGAGAGAGAGAGAGACCCGTGCCTCGCCGCACGGTACTTGGATCGACAAAGTCCAACCATGGCCAAATGCTAAGTCTCCGACCCGCGCCTCGCTGCAGGATACTTGGATCGATAGAATAGGCAAATCGAAAAGTCGCAGTGTATATTTCTACGTTTCAGCAAAAGATTTATTCCGTTTTTGCTCATCCTATCGATGGAATATGTGTGTGTGTGTGTGTGTGTGTGTGTGTGTGTGAGAGAGAGAGAGAGAGAGAGAGAGAGAGAGAGAAAGTCTATAAGTCTCCAACCTCGACCAACAGCTTGAAGTCGAAAAGAAATTTGTCGGAAGGCCGCATGCAGTTCGATCAGTTCGACAACGCATGCCAAATGCGCGGCGAAATCGATAGCGACCATTGCATGTGGTGATGCTGCCACTCATCATCAATTCGCCATGGAAAACATGTAACTCCATGCAACGGTGGGCGACAATGCAAAACCGGCGACTCCACCCAGAGCCGGGAAAATCACACAGAACGAAAATCGGACGGGACAAAAAACAACATAACTTCCACTGGCGTCGAACGGGCAACCCCACCCAGAGGCGGAAAAATCACACGGAACGAAAATCGAACGTCTGTCCCGTCCAGCCACCGTGCGGGACTCTTTTTCCCTGGGCCCACAAGGGGCGTCTTCGGAGGAACGCTTTTGCCTTTTAGTAGATAATAAAAAAAAAAAGTGAAAAACGTTCGCTTAAGGGATTTCTGTTTTTTCATTTTATTTTATTTTTTAAATCCAAAACAAAGTCAAAAAATAAAACAAAAAATATACGGTTAGCGCAAAACAACCTACAACCCCATATTTTTTGTTTTGTTTTTGGCCTGTTATCCTAGGAATTAAAAATGTCGAGGGTTTCCGACCGCGGCCCTCTCCCGCAGCCGACCTCAGCGGTCGGGATCCCGACTGCGGGCCGAGATTGAGCCCACGGTCATGACTGCGGGGGATTCATAAGGCAGTCATGACAGCGGGGGATTCATAGAGTTCTGCTGTCAAATTTTCGGCGCATCGGTGGTATTACAATCTGGAGGAGAGGTGTTGTCGTTCTTATGATACTACAACTGTAATGTTTATCAATGAGAAGATACTACCTGTTTGGTGATAGGGAGCAGGCTATGTGTGGGGACGTGCTGCTGGTTTGACGATGCTGTATTGACAATTATTTTTAGCAAGGGATCATTGTGATACCAGTGAGAGGAAACCCAAGGCAGCGGCGGATGTCACCCACCGTGCCTGCTTCAGAGGTCCTCAGCGGCGTGACAGAGAGTGGGGTTTGTTTGGCCTGTCACAACCCCACTAATTAACTGTGACAGATGTTTTTTTCTGCGATTGGATATATCAATAAACTCCAACCCACAAATCAGCGACTTGGGCTTAACCCCCTTTCGGGTTCACCGCCCGGGTTTTCAGATTTGTAGGGAACTATTCAAAATTTGCCCTCCAAAAAAATAGATTGAAATTGATGGGGTATTTCAGCAAATGACCACCGTCGACGAGACGACGGTAAATGTACTTAGCGAGAAGGACTCATATCAAGGCAAGAGTAAAACTCGGCCAAAACCCTAGGGGTACTTTTGCTATTGGGTCTGACCTTGATCTGAAGGTTTCACGGCTAGCAAGACTGATCCGATTTATTTATTTGTTTATTTATTTATTTAGTAAGAAAATACACATGTTGATAGGGCAGCAACCTCTGGTGTTGTTATAATTCCTTACGCGGTGGTGCTGGTATTAAGTCTAAAGTCTGAACACCATGAAGTTTTTCCTTTTTCTGATTCCATGCCAAGCTGAATCGTTGTTGGGCGGCTGCAGCCTTACGCCGCCCTTTACTTCCTTGATGATGACACTTGTGAAGAACTGGGTTCGGTCTATTTGCCTGGCGGGACCGTGACCGACATAAAAAGATACGGTATCAGATTCACACAACGAGTGTTGAGGCCGAGGTATTGGGGAGAAGCGGATCCATGGATTCTGGGTACACGCCCTTTTGCGCGCACTACTGAGGCACATCATTGCCAAGGCATAAAGGAACGGCTACTGCAAAGGAAGTGCCAGAGGCTCCATGTGAGGGACAAAAGCGGGAGGGTCGGATTGCATTGAGAACCGGGCAACAGGCCGAGCAAGAGAGGACGCCAGGCTCTTGAGACGAGCCTTCATATGGACTAAGAGGTGGTAATACCGAAGTCGTGAGAACGATATTGAGAGAAAAACGCTACGCGGGCACGCTCGGGGGCGCTGCATTTGAGTTGTACGTGAGGCCTAAAAAGGGCTGCGGGCCTAAGGCTGGGAAAAGGGCCCTCAGGCCATGGAATTATTAATGCTTGGATTTGGGCCCTGCGAAATTCTATAAGGCCGGTACCTTTCATGTGGGGACCACAGGACGACAGGTCGGGCCTAGGTTCAAAAGGAGGCCTGGTACGAGGTCACTACAAAGGCCCGATACCCGACAAAAACACCCCCTTCGCTAAAAACCTCTTCAACAGAACCAGGCATAGGCTTGGGGAGCCACGGTACCAGGGCGCTGCAAAAGGCCCGGTACCCGACAAAAAAAACAAAATTCGCTGAAAACCTCTTCGGAGGCCCAAGCAGACCCGGGCATAGGATCGGGGGAGCTACGGTACCGGGGCGCTGCAACTTTTTGGCAGCTTCGCAGCGTGCGAGGGCTAAGGCACACTTCGAAAAGGGCCCGACAAAGTATAAAAGTCGAACCGGGCCCAGGATCAGGGCACTTCCCAAATGCGTACTCACGGGTGCACGACAGGAGCTCAGGGTTTCCCACGAGCATACGCACATTCTTGGGCGTACCAGCGGAGGGGTGACCCTGACAGGGAATGGATGAAGAGGGAGGCAAGCAAGAGCGTTCGGGCTCTATAGCTACTAACGAACAGGTACGTGAGCGGGGAGAGCCACGCATAAGCGCAGGCGCGCGAAGGGCACGGACACGTGCATGACACGCACACACTATCTGTAGAAAGCGTGCACTGAGGCGCTATCGAGCAAGCAACCTCACTTACTCGCGCGCGATCACACGGGGATTAGCTGCGCACAGCACGCACGATCTCGCCGTCACCCACGCGACCCACGGGGGAAGCGTATGCGAATACCCGTGCGAACAAATGCACGTATGCTCGCGCACTACCAACGAGCGAGCGAGCACGAAACGAACGAAGCGCAGGAAGACACAGGCGGATCCTGCGCACAGTCCGCGCAATCGGGATCGCAACACGGGCAGCTATGTGCACCCGCATCGGGGACCAGGTCGCTGCGAGCGCCACCGCGCACCTGCACACAGTCGTGCAGATCCAACTGCGCATAGCCCTCGCAATCGAGATCACAGCACAGATAGCCATGCGCACTGCACACACTCGCGCGGATCCAACTGCACACAGCCCTCGCAATCGGGATCGTAGCACGGATAGCCACACACGCACCAACTGCGCACAACCCACGCAATCGGGATCACAGCACTGATAGCCACTTGCGCTCACACACATGCGCGCAGATCCAACTGCGCACAGCCCACGCAATCAGGATCACAGCACGGGTAGCCACGTGCAGCCGCACACACACGCAGGATCGGACACCGGGTCCCGAACGCGCGACTGAGCGCAGCCCCCTGTGCAGATGGAATCAACGCGCATGAAGTAACCGCACGCACCAGTGCCACTCGCAAACATTCGAGAAAGGGAGATGCCGCACGGATTAGCGGGCGGCCACACCAAGGTCAGGAAAGAGAGGCACGATCACGCGCGTGCAAGTGGAGTCAGGGCCGAACAGTCGCGCGCACACGCGCACCTCCGCGCGAGGTGAGGCCTGGATCGGGCTTACTCAGTCGTGGCGCGATTGCGCATGTCAGTGCACAACGCAGCACACGACAGGATCGCGTTGAAACAGTCGGGCACACCGGCGCTTAGTCGGTGGTTGAGATCTCAACAACACACTCATGCATTAACGAGCACACCCGCGATCAGGTGACCACACGCATCAGCCTGCGCTCACTAGTACCATCGAGAACAGCGCGCAGCAGCATCCACCCACATACACACTCGCGCAGACGGAGCGTGTTGCGCACGCCGGCAAGCGCACCCGCGCGCTCACTCCCAACGAAGCGGACAGGTATATTAGGCGCCAATCGGACTGTGAGCACGAACAGGGACATTGGACGCCAATCCGACTGTGAGCGCGAACAGGGGCGTTGGATGCCATTGTGGGAGCAAATCGGGACCTTGAGCCCGGACACGAGTTGTGGGCGCAGGACAGGACTTCGGACCAGGCAGGGACCTTGAGCATGATACGGGGACTTTGGGCGCAGAACTGGGTCTTTTGACGGAAGTTGAGACTCTGAAGGCAGACCAGGACCTCTGAGACACGGACGGAACTTCAAGCCCGAGCAGAGGGACTTGGACACATATCAGGATTTTGGGTGTGACCCGAGACTTTCATGAGATACAAGACTTCGGGCACGAACAAGGATCGCAAGACCCAACGATGGTCGGAGTGGGACTTTGGAACAACGGACCGGGACCTCAGGTGGGACCAGGACTTCGAACCACATTGGAACTTCGGATCAGATTGGGAGCTCGAGTCAGATCGGGACCTCAAGCCAAATCGGGACTGTGAGACAGGTCAGGACCTCGAACGACATCGAAACTTCGGAGCCAGGGCGAGTCAGAAGTGTGACTTCACGCGGGCCAAGATTTTGGGCACGGGCCGCGACTTTGGGACGGGACTGAGTCCACGCGGGCCAAGATTTTGGGCACGGGCCGCGACTTTGGGACGGGACTGAGTCTGTTGAGGAGACCGGGACTTCAGGCTGGACCAGGACCGAGACTTTTGATGAGACCGAGACTCTGGACATATCAGGAACCTTGAGGAGGCTGGGGTTTTGGATTGAGCCAGGGCTATTATCGGCTTGATACCACGCCGGTCATTGAAGTCAGGCCGGTTCTTTCGGAACTCGGGCTGAGATTTGAGATCAGTTGTCGGCGAGCCGAGTTAGAATGCTGGGATTTTGCATTTTCAAGGGAGTTGGCGGCAAGGTTGACCTATGGTGAGAGTAGACCATGAATAGTGGCCCCGGTGGGCCCTTGATTCCGCCTCTGACACTGAGAGTTCGAGCATTGCCCAATGGGATCAGCAGATTCGATATCGACGACACCCCATCGGACGAAGGATTCACCCCAGGTTGTTGATGAGATCGATCAAGACTCGGACTGACTTTCCTGACTGGAACACGAGATCTACCTCCGGGGCTGGAAGTAGTGCAGAAAACCTAATCATTTTGGACTAAATGAAAACATACTTTTTGTTCCTTCCAAATGGTGGTCTATGAGAGTCTCGTTGGTGTGTCTACAATCGGTTTCAGTCTTTTTTACGTGTATGTGGACTAACAATTTTCTTGCAGGTTACAAGAGCCCCGATCGACCCTTCTGTGGATGACAAACACGGCGCGAGGTACTGGGTCAGATCGGCATGCCAGCAGGCCACTCCTATCGGTGAACACCGCGATGCAAGAACCGTCAGTGCACAGAGCTCACAGTTGTGCAAGGAGCATAAATGATGTCTGAACATTATTGAAAGAGAAATCCGAACGGTCAGATCATCTGTTTTGAGGTCCCCTTCAGGCGTGTGGAAACAGACCTTGGAATGAAGATTTGCATGAAAAGTTACAACTGCGCAACAATCTTCTCCTTTCTAATGAACCTTGCACGCAGGCATCCGTCAAGGGTTAGTCGCGGTTCATGTCCCTCCTAGCTCCTGGGCTCCTCTCTCCGTCTTGTCTTGCTGCTCTTCACACGCTTTCCCTCTTCATCAACATAGTTTGGTCCCTCGTCCTCACTGTCTCTCTTCATCTTCAGCATTCACCATACCTTCTACCTCTCACTCGGATGGCTGGCTAATCCGAACTGATTAACTGATTTGGCCTACTTAGCTGGTCTGGAAGATTAGCTGATCTTGCTGATTGACTAATTTGTCTGGAGAGCTGAGTAGGCAGCCTACGGTTGGATGATATGAACTCTCAGGTGGATTGTAGCTGGTTCGCCTGATTGGCTGTTTGGACTGCTGTATTCGAGTCATTGGTTGGCTATTGCGTCTGACTCCCGATTGAATGTTGTCTGATTTCTTGCTGCTTGAATGCCCATTAATCCGATATCGTGTTTATATTGGCTACAACACATCCACAACTGAAAGCATGTGCTATGATAACTAACTTGAGGCTTCATCTCTCTCTCTCTCTCTCTCTCTCTCTCTCTCTCTCTCTCTCTCTTCCTGGCACACACTGGCTATCACTCGCTCCCTTTTGCTCTTGTTGCGCACTCCCAATCATCCCCTTCCCTCTCTCACACTGAACACTCAAAAATCTTCCTCCATGGCATCACTATTTCGCTCATTGAGACTTGAATGAACTCGGTCTAACTTACGACCTGATGCTCTAATTTAGAGAACAGAAAATCAGACTGGCGCTTCTTCCCTCTCTCTCATCAGCTCCCCCAGAGACCCCATTCGCACCGTCTTTCTTTCCCACAAACACTCAAGAACGAACGTACATAGTTGGCGACGGGTGTGAACAGTCCACTTCCCAACTGCTGCACACATGTTTTCACTGACTGATGTGACAGTGATGTCCGCTTGCTCACGAACGGGCACAAACCAATGTCAATTCCGGCTTGGTCGCTTCAAGTAGCTCTGGTCCCTGTTGAGGCCGTTGTCTACCCGTCCCGAATGCAGAATGACCCCGTGTGTTATGTGTGTCTGGCTATATCATGCCAGCGCATGCCCAAGTGGCCTGGTACCCATGCAAAGGGTCCGGAATCTTGGCATGGAACTGGCCCAGCCCCTGTGTCACCCATCTTGTGGTGTCGACCAGGCCCGCACAGTCATTTCCCTGAAGCCAAATAGAGCACCAAGGCTACAGGCCTCGTACCCAGTATTGAAACCACGATTGAGGCCCAAAAAGATAGAACTAGTGTCGGGGTAGAAACGTCGAACCGTGGTCCTCATGAGAATCCAAGTACCGACATAGGTAAAGGGAAACTGAATAAACCGGCTGTCAGAACCAAGGAACTCAAGTGACAGGCCTCCATGTCGGCGGACCGGGAAGACCGCAACAACCGCCGCATGCGACCCCAAACCGCAGTCCTCAAAATAGTCAATCCACCGCATCAACCGACACATTTAAAAATACGAAAAGTATGGGGTTTGCTTGCACACCAAACGAGGGTTCTATAGGGCTAATAATTTAGGGTGAATCGGGGCAATAACGACGAAAACATATTCAGGCACAAAAAACACAGAATCAAGGACAATCATGGAAGCTTGATTCTTTTTGATCGTTCATTACTTTTATTCTATTTTTTTTAAGGTCAATGCCAACATAAATAAATTACCGTCGTTGACTCAAACTTACAAAACCGCTCAAAAGAGTTTTCAAGAGGATGATAGTCAACATATAGTAGCCTCGTAAAGAGGTGGTTAAAAATAAGATAAATTAATATCCTTACTACAACAAATGATGGCGTGAAAAACAGGGAGCGACCCACATACTCTGTTTTCCCACCGTCAGTCAAACAGCAGAAGTCAGAGAAATGTATCTGGCTGGCGGACACAGACGCAGAATCCACTTATTTCGGGTGGCCGGCACGCTTCAGCCGCCCGACGCCGGCTACAGCACACATTCGAGACTTTCTTCCAGGAATGACGTTCGACTACACTGTGCGGCATTATGTTTTTTTAACGCATACAGCAGGGTGCAGACAGCAGTTTTGGAGCAGGCTTGGTGGTGCATGTGGTGGACTGTGCTGTGTGGGGCTTGTAAATGAATTCGGACCCTCGTGTCAGACTTTTTTTTGGGGGGGGAAGACCGCGTGATGCAGTGTGCGGGCCAGCAGGACGAGTTGGGACATGAACAGGCCATGTAGTTGAGACTTACAACACTTGCGGTTTCGACACTTGGGACTGCCTTTATTTGTTTTTTGAAGCACACGGAGTAAGCGGTTTTGCTAACCGGAGCCATCTGGTGCTGCGGACAGTAGTGTGGGACCACTTGGAACCACCTGAGTCCAGTTGCGACCAACACAAGCCACCTGCGGCGACAGCGGCGTTTCCTTTTCGCTCGTGGTTTTGTTTTTTGCCGCAGTCGTTAATTTTTGTGCGGCACAGTGCGGCACAAGCGAGTGTCAAGTCCAGGATCATTTCGCATCGCGGTTAGTTGAATAGGACCATCTAAGACCACTTAGGACCAGGTGGCACTGAAATGGGACCAATGGGCTTTTTTTGGAATATGTGCAGCTCACCATCTTTGGACTTGGGACTACCGCATGTGGGACGTGCGAGCTGAGGACGGCTTGACGTGAAATTTACCTCGGGACTGCGGTTTCCTTTGACACTTATTTTTCTTGGCTTTTCTCGAGTGAGCTTAGGGGCACTCAACACTACTTCACTCGAGGTCAGTTGGCAACTCAATTTTGGACCTGTGTTCTTTGCCAGTTGAAGTGGAAAGAAAAGCTTGTGTAAAGCATGTGTGGTCATGCGTGCGAAAAAGTGGAATCTGACGGGTGTATGGATTGCTGGATTTTCTAGACCTGTGGTTGTATAAATAATCTACAATCAACCAATCAATCAAGCAATAAACCAATCAATCAATCAATCAATCATATCACCACACACACACACACACACAGAATTGCACATGCACGTGGGCGTGCGGAGGAGAGAGAGAGGGCATCTGCCCCCAAATACAGCACATCCTCATTATGGCTGTACCATACCAGAAAAGGGCATCTGCCCCCGAATACAGCACATCCTCATTATGGCTGTACCATACCAGAAGGATTGTGTGTACATTCGTTATCAACCAGTACATGGCCATACATCGGTCGCAAGCCCACACTGCAACTTTCGGAGGTCAAGGACACAACAAACGCCATTGACGATATTTATCAACATCGGCCCGGCCCCAAACTTTTCAGTGTAGACAACGTGTTTTTTTATGCAAGGATGGGCCCATGTACTAGCGGTTTACGGTGTTGCATTCCGGGGGAAAATTGGGCACCTGACAACCAACTTCGCCTTAACACAAAGCACCCTGACATCGGATGTACACAATCTTTCTGGCCCTGTACAGCCATAACAAAAGTGCACTTCATTGGAGGGAATGCGCACCTGCACACACACACAAACACACACCATAATGAAAGTGCACTTCATTGGGGAAAATGCGCACACACACACACACACACACACACCATAATGAAAGAGCACTTTATTGGGGAAAATGCGCACCTGAACACACACACACACACACACGCACACGCACGCACGCACACACACAAAGGGCTGGGGGGACACAGGCAGCACACACACAAAGGGCTGGGGGGACACAGGCAGCCTTTGGCAAGTATTATACACGCCGGCCAAAACATTGTTTTTAATTGAAGAGACGGGAAACCAAGCCTCCTTCAAGAGAAACCAAAAAAAAATAAAGAAATAAAAAAATCAAAGACCGGCCTTCGGCCAAATGTGCTGGCAGGGGGGGAGCGAACATTCAGTTGTCCCAGCTGGCACGTTCGGCCAGCACCGAACACCACTAACAGTGAAGCAAACAAAAAGCACGGAATGCCAAGTGCAACGTAGTTCCCTAAAATTTCGCTTTCAGCAAGTTAGCAGAAACGGCAAATGAAAGCAGCTTATTGTTTTTGGCATTTCTGGCATACTTGTGTGTTCCTCCTGGACTGCTACTTCAGCCCTGAATGGTACCAGCAACCACAGTGAGCTACGAAAAAAAATCCTGACCTGCATCCCTCCCGTTCCTCACCCATCACTAGCATTGCCTCCAGAAATACCACAATACCATTGTCAAAGCTACATTTTGTGTTCACCAAAAAGTGACTCATGCTGTTGAGACCATACTTGCAGCGGACCTATGCGCTCATGAATGATGCATGGGCACATGTGCGCTGTGCACACATGCGCTCATTGCACACGCATGGGCAGTGTGCATTAGTGCGCGCCTCTGTCCTCCATTCCTCTTTTTTTTTCCATATCTTTTTCTTCCTGCGCAGGGGCCATGCTAATCTTCTCTGTATCATACTTGCTGATTCACGGCATCGCCACACCACTCTCGAAATGTGCAAAATGAGAACGAACTCCCCGGGGAACATGGCCTGATGCACCCGCCACGTTCTTGTCTTTTTCACATTCCGAGACTGGTGTGGCAAGGCCCTCAGTGTCTCGCCGGCGAAAGGCGATTGTTGTTGCTGCAGATTCCAACCTGGCCAGCGTAAGGAAAGGAGGCAGATCAAGACAGAAGCCAGCGTAAGGAAAGGAGGCAGATCAAGACAGAAGCCAGCTCAGTGGGCAACACGTGGCCATCTCAGGCGAAGCAAGAAGCCATTGAAAAAAAAATAAAAAATTCTGTATCATTACAATTTCAACGGAGCAATTTCAGCCTCTTGCCCAATGTCTGACTTCTTGCCCATTTCAGGGTCTCGCTCCACTACTCACCATATGCACGAAGGGCAAAAAATATACGGTGCATCTTCCCATGCACAATCTCATTTTGCACATTTCGTGAGTACTCACTCCATTACTCACATGGGCAAAATGAGAACGACTCTTCCTCTAGATCATCGGAAGATACACCACTATTTTTTGCATGAATCTTCATCTAGATCATGGGAAGATACACCGCTATTTTTTTGTCTTCTATGCATAAGCGCAGAATTGCTTATTCTTCAATATCTCATATGGGTTAGTTTCAAAAAGGCGTCTGCTGGACGAAATTCCACAGGTCGTATCACCCTTTTCCATAGAGGCTCCCACGCAAAACGATTGCAGCGAAGAATTGACTTTCAACGTAACACTTCGTTGACGGTGAGGTACTCACAACATGTGCAAAATGAGAATAAAATTCAATAGATCTTCTGTAAGAACATGGGAAGACACACCGCATATTGTCCGTCTTCTGTGCATGTGGCAAGTAGCGGAGCGAGGCCCCAACACAGGCATGGAACTCCGGCCCATTGTATCAACTCGGGCGGCCGGCAAGGGCCTCACTCCACTACTCACCATTTGAAGACAAAAACATTGAGGTGTATCTTCCCATGCTCTAGCGGAAGATTCATTCTCATTTTGCACATACCGTGCGTAGTGGAGCCAGGCCCGAAGTCAAAATAGCCCTCAACTAAAAATAAAACAAAAAAGCCCTATAACGTTTCTCCAACAGATCTATCACCAATGTTTCTTTTTTCCCTCTTTTTCCTCCTAGATAGATCTGGGGCCAGTGGGCGGCCCTATCAAATCTTTGCCCCGCCCATCTCTCGATTTTCGCAGGGCAGTGGAACTACGGTTGAGTACACAAGAGACTTTTTTCTTGGGGGGGGAGCCTGATTTTCGGCCATGCGGCGCACCTGGTGCACACGCCACCCGCGCGGCGCGTGTGCATGACCGGCACGCATTCAATGTGCCGCAAGCATGGTTGAGACCTGTGTAGCACACCGAACATGTTCGGAGCTTTTCCGAACGTCCGAACATGTCTGGGTGTTCAGCCGAACGCCACCCGAACGTGTCCGGCCGAACATATTCAAAAAAAAAAAAAAACCTTTTTTTTGTTTTTTTTTTAATTTTTAACTCGAGTTTGGTTACGAATTTGAGCATACCTCCAAGGCAAAAGTTGTTTCTATTATTATTTTACATCACATATATTTTTTTCAGATTTTTTGGAGAATCTTTTTTTATGTTCGCGTTCGGAGAGTTTCGGCACTCGTTCGCGTTCAGTCCCGAACGTTCGGGTTCGGTCACCGAACCCGAACACGATGCTACACAGGTTGAGACCTCTAGTGTTTATGAATGACTGCAGTACTTGTACACCATGAAATCACAACTTCCTGCAACATAGACGACAAGTAAGCCACAAGCAAGGAAAGAAAAGTTTAGCAATGTCAGGAAAAAGGAACCAGCTCCACCACAGTCGTTCCCTACAAAACGCAAAAGCGAAATCACTTCAAATAAGTGAATTCACAAAAATTGAATATAAATCACAACGAAGACAATTTCATGTTCCTGAGCCATCATGATTGAGCGTGACTCGAAGACTTATTAGAAGTGTCTATAAACCTGGCTGAGCGTCGAGCCTGTACTCGCCCCGTCACCTTCGGTGTATTATCCGAATGTAGACAAACCACAGCCACACAAAGTGGCAGAAAAAAGGCACCACAGAATACGAGCCGAGCTATATACCTTTAAAGACTTTAATTCTCCCGTACTAGATAGTTGACTGGTGAGGTAGAAAGAGGCGGAACACCATCCAACTCACATGCCTCTTAAATTGCCTGCCATCCCCGTACAGTGCCAGCACCATACACCCATACCCAAGACCAATCGAGAAAACAAAAGCACCCCGAAAAGTTTGAAGAAAGAATCAGAGCACGTGCAGAACAAAACACCCTTCAAGTGGGACCAACAGTTCCCTTCATCTTCACTTTCTACCGAAAAAACATGGCCCTCTAATCGAAGGACAGAAAGAGGCCATGGGCACAGACAAACTCATCGAAGTCAAAGAACAAACGGATCGTCAAGACTCGAAATGAAGAACTTTCCTGATACAAGCTTCGCATGGAATGCGGTCGACAACACAAAATTTTACTTGAGAAGGGAGCGTGCCAGAGTCTCCTTCGCAGTGGCAAGAGCCTGTGAAATTGTCTGTAGAATGGAACACAGCGGCAACGTGCCAATCAGAACCGCAGTCACATAACACAGACGAAACACAACCAAACACAAGAAAACAGACAAAACATACATTATAAGAAATCAGACCACAAGACAATAAGGCACAATTGAACTTGATCTGTTTGATGGACAACCAGAGAACTTCATTAAAGGGGCCCCGGGGGGGGGCGGGCGGCGAAGAAAAAAAAAAAAGCGAAGGACAACAGCCTTGAGGTATGATCGTAGAACTGACCAGCCCTACGTACTTCAGAGTTATTTCATTTGTCTGATCCTGGCAAGATTCCAACGCAGGCCGGTTCATCAACAGTTACGATTCAAACTGAGGTTTAAAGTTTAGGGACAGTTTATATGGGCGTGTTATATTCAGCCACATGGAGTTGTGCTAGAGAGAGAAAGAAAAGAGGAGGAATTGATAAACCACAACTGCACAAGCCAAATGCAACATAGGCAACTAGGAGAGCTGGGTCCTTGTTCTGTTAAGAAGGGAAAATGGACCCCACCATCCAGAGGCAATCACCTCTAACAGACAGAGAGACTTCTTGGACTAAAAGAGTTGCGAACCTCGAGAATGAAGTGCGTCTTTTGAAGCAGACCTCTGGTCTTTAGACATCACAGCGATAAGCATGCCGCCGTGTAAACCGGTTTTCCGGTTTTCAGTCGATGGTTTCCATCCATTACTGGTGGATGGCCAAGTGGCACTTCGACTTGTCGGCAGAGTCTCACGACTTTGCACAAGTACAGGCAAGTTCCGAACACTTCTAGCAGTTTCCAGTCCGCACCATTGCATACCCATTCTAAAATCTCGGCAGTTCAAGTTAGGAATTCAAACATCACAGGTCAAGGGACAGATTGGATTCTGCCAATTTTATGGCACGACTGCTTAGAGATCGCGTATTACTACTGCATCATTGTCTAACTTTAGTGTCCACAAAAGTTAGACATGACCAAACTTTCAAACCGTGGTCTTCCCATGCATGGAAAAAGGGTTCCATTCGGGACCCACTGCACGACAAACCCATTTTGTACACTTTCAGTGTTGACCATTTGAAAATTAGGCAATGTCAGTCATTGTCCAGCTTAAGCACTGCCCACTGCCACCTGTGAATCTCTCCTTATACCACAAAGGATAATCTCTCGTCGTCCATTCGAGGGTCGCACATCCTGCTGTCTGGTCCTCTCTCTCTCTCTCTCTCTCTCTCTCTCTCTCTCTCTCTCTCTCTCTCTCTCTCTCTCTCTCTCTCTCNTCTCTCTCTCTCTCTCTCTCTCTCTCTCTCTCTCTCTCTCTCTCTCTCTCTCACACACACACACACACACACACACACACACACACACACACGGAGCAAGGCACATTACTGACAGAGCCGCCAGCACCTCCCAAGTGGTTTAAACTGACGAAGAACCAATATCTACCACCAAAAGCAATTGCTATGAAAGCAACTACAGCATAAACGCCTGTAAAGCACCTTCTCCGTGAACGTGGAAGTAGCAGTGAGACAAGCCAATTGCTGCAGCGACTGCATAGGCAGCAGGCCCGTTCCGTAGTAGTACCACTACTTCCCAAGACCAACAGCCATAATCATCTTGGCAATGGGAATAGGGACATTGGCCGAAGATGTACAATGCAAGCCTGGTGTGAGTTCTGTTTGACATCTGCTCTAAACTTTAATATTGATTCATGAGCAAGCTGTGAAACCAGAACACCGAAGTCAAATGAGGTTCGTATTACTTGTTCGGTCAGGGCCATTCGGCTAAGAGGAACTTCAAACAAATGAACGAACCACTGGAAGGATCAAAAGCCAGGAAGAGACTAGAATAAGAAAAGCAACAAAATCCCTTGCTCGAGGTCCCAGTTTTGTTTCAACTTTCAATTGAATTTGACTCCGTGAGTAGATGGACTACCCACGGCAGGAAAGACGAATAGATGGACTAATATAGGGATGGATGGACAGACAGTCCTGGGTGGGCACGCAAGCGGGTGAGAAAGATGGATAGATAAATAGACCGACAGAGATGGATAGATAAATAGACCAACAAACAGACCGCTGAGTCAACAGACAGCATCGCTGAAGGGCCAGGAAGTCCTGCAGGCAGACAGGCAGATAGACAGCGAGGAAGGAGGACAAAAAGACAGGCAGATCGGCAGATGATTAACTGTTGCATACCGTATAGGTGCAGACCAGAACAAGAACCGACCTTTCAATACAAAGTATAAGATAGCACAGCGGAAGACTTAGATACCAATGATCCGAACAATCAATATTGCAATGCAGCCCCAAACATACATCATCATCATCATTCCATGGTGTGAAGGGGTCTGGCGCTTCACACAGGAAGACTGCACCAGCCCCAACCATACACAGACGAAGGAGATGGGGGTTAGACAAAGAAGAGGGGAAGATGGGAATGTCGTCAACACCAAGTGTTCAGCACAGGCCCAAATAGTCCCTCGTCGAAATGTCTGAATCCCAAAAAGGTCGAGTCTGGATCCAATGCCGTCAAGTCTCAAGTCACAACTCTCTCTCTCTCTCTAGTAGTCCGCTGATACTGAGAAGTCAGGTGGTGAGAGGGGAA
>BFEA01000973.1:238099-248867 GCA_003427395.1 Chara braunii
AAAGACCCAGAAATAGGCTGAAACGGAGTAGGGCCTGCAGGCCCTCGTTTTTCAGTTTTGAGGCTGAAACGACCGGGGCCTGTAGATCCTAAGTTTTAGGCTTTTAGGCTGAATGTCCGGGACGGGTCCTACAGGGCCCGTCTGGCTACGCAGTATGCCACAGTAACTGAGCAGACAGAAAGACAGGCAGACAGGCAGACAGATAGACAGATAGACAAACATGAAGACTAATGCAAACAAGAAGCCGTTCTTCAGCTGTACTTTCGAAATTCAAAAGCCATCATAAGGGGACAATGGTCATACCTGTTCAGAGAGCGGGAGATCAGCATCAGCACCCCGCATTGCAACCCTGCTGGCAACCACATTTGCATCTGTTTCCAATATAATTCTGTTTGATATTTACACAGGAGGGGACCACAAAGGAATAAGAACGTAACCAAACAATTACAGTGCACCATCACCCTTGAGCAACTGCAGACTAGAGAAAACAGACACAGGAGTAAAAAGTATATGCATCTGTTTCCAATATAATTATGTTTGACATTTACACAGGAGGGGGCCACAAAGGAATAAGAACCTAACCAAACAATTACAGCGCACCAGCAACTGCAGACTAGAGAAAACAGAC
The DNA here is from genome assembly GCA_003427395.1 of Chara braunii. Classification (NCBI taxonomy): domain Eukaryota; kingdom Viridiplantae; phylum Streptophyta; class Charophyceae; order Charales; family Characeae; genus Chara; species Chara braunii. Next base: position 238,728 of record BFEA01000973.1, read on the forward strand.
ACAGGAGTAAAAAGTATATTATTCATCCCGTCTCATCACCAATCAAGACTTGTGTACCCGTGTACCCGTTAACCTATTCCTTCAAAGGGGAAAAGAAAAAGAAAAAGAAAAAGAAAAAGGAAAAAAAGAATTGACCAAGTAGGTTTCTTCCTTGCCGCCACCAACATGCCATTCACTGGGCAATGTGTGGCCAAACATTTCATACAAACCTCAATTTTTCACTTCTCAATTTATACGTGTCATCCTTGCCCACAGGCCATGCTAATCCTCTCTGTACAGTTCCAATTTTAACGGATGTCCCAAAGGACAATATGTATTGTTACTTCTGTTTTAAGAACCGGCTGCAATTCATAAACTTGACACCTTCCTATAACAAAAACCGCACCCTGCACTCCAACGACACTACCAGTTCTCAGCAGTGGAGCCAGCACCTATGCAAGTGAAAGCCAGCCCAGATAGCAAATGAGCAGCGGGGCACAGAAAGAGAGAGAGAGAGAGAGAGAGAGGGAACGACTCAGGCAGATGGACAACATGGCTGTCTTTCAATTAATCAGGACGATTAATCAGATGCACAACATGAATCTGATTTATAAGAAGTTACGAGACAGTTAAGAAATTCTTCAATTAAGAAATTCTTCCTCTACACGTAATGGCTGATTTACACCATTGCTAGAGTTGGAGGACCTGGGAGTGGAGAGAGGAAGAGAAAAATGGAGACTAAGAGAGAGAGAGAGAGAGGGAGAGAGGGAGAGAGGGGGAGAGGGGGAGAGGGGGAGAGAAGAAGAGCGGGAGAGGAGGATAGACGAGATTTGAGAAGAGAATCAAGCTAAGGTATAAGAGAGCAAGAGCTTGCTCCTTCACAAGTAATGGCTATTCGTCCACACCATTGGTAGAGTGCTTGCATCACATTTACCCGAAGGATTGCTGAGCAATTGAAAGTAAAATGTATCCTACGAAGCAACTCACCCTCCATCAACGAGCTCATCCAGGCACAGTAGAATTAGGTCCAAGTTCTCCAACACTGTCCTCTTCTCAACGACGTTGTTCCTAGATTCCGACATGACAAGCAATCACACATGCATAGTGTTCAGGCACAACATCCACAGCAAGGAGCAGTCTCTGCAAAAACCACAAACACGCCAAACTTGCTAGACAGTTAAAGGGGGGGGAATGACATTTTCTTGTACCAAATATGACTGCTGTAGATTGTCAAAAAGACTGAATTTTCTCTGCACCCAATATCAGCACAATACTTACAAGTACTTGGGAGGCACAAGTTGTCATCAAATAATACTTCTTTTCAATTAAAGAAGAATGAAGCTTTGGTGGGGGGGGGGGGGGGGGGGGGGGAGAGAGAGAGAGAGAGAGAGAGAACTATGCTGTCAAAGTCCACAGTAAAACACAGATAAGCCCCACAGGAAGCTGCATGAGTCTGGAAGGAGCAACATCATATCAACAACAAGGCTATGGTTCGAACCCAGGGTTTCCTTACCTTAGGAGCAACCCCACAGCATCGAAGAACGCCTGTAGGACTGTGGAAAGGATGAGTTCATTTTCATCCTCGCCACCTGTGACATAGAATAGCAGATCTGAGACGAATTTGTACACAATGATGTAGCCATCAAACATGCCAATCTCGGCTGCACAGCAAACATAAACAACAGCCATCAAAGGGTGTTGAAGTCAGAGGATAGGCATCAACGGGTGACCAGGTTAAAAGCTTGGCATCAACGGGTGACCAGGTCAAAAGCTTGGCATCAACGGGTGTTGAATGGGTGCTTAAGTGAGAAGCTAGGAAGCGCGGCAAATACAGATAATCCGGCCCAATTATCTGGGCGGAGGTTAACAAAAAACAAAAACATGCAAAAAAAAACGTTCACACGAACGCACACCAAACACAAAACACACCATTTCTTTATTCCATGACAAGGAGGCAGGGGGGTTCAAAGGGTGCACAGGTCGCATACACAGGGTTTAAAGGGTGGAGTTTATCACCACAATTATCGCATAGTCGTGATTGACGTGATTATGACGAAGTGATGAAATAGTGATGATGATGATCATGCGGCTGTGGTGGTAATCCCCACCATTATCATCATCATTTATGTATTTCTTGCACGCAAAGCGCGAATGTACATTGCATACGACGCCCGTAGGTTAAACACCCGTACCCACACAATTCCATACAATGCCGTAAACCCCAGTCCATGTCAACTCCATTGTCCGAGGTGGGAGAGATGAGGTGCAGCCTCCCAGCACTGTGCCCACTTCTCAAAGAGACGGGGCTGCCGAGCGTCCCATCTCATACACCCCCCCCCCACCACCACCGCCACACACATACCAACCGATCACTCTACAGATCTATACAGAGATCTGTGTTGATAGATCTATCTATCTATACATCTAGCATCTACAGTCGCATAAATTTATCTATGCACCTATGCACAGGGTAGCCTGGCCGACCGTCGGCACCCCTGGAGCTGTAGGCGGCCGACCTGCCTTCGGTAGGCACTGTCGGCGCAGACCGATAGGTGACCGGTAGGCACCCCGCAGTTGGAAAAAAAAAATTGGTGCGGGTCCTACCGGGCCCGTCGTGCGTCGTCGGCCTCACCGACCGACTTTCAGGAGAGGCTGGGCCCCGGAAAGCTTTGTAGGCTCCACAAAAGTGAGAGCAGAGAAGGCACTTCACACCATTTTGCTGCTCTCAATGCAGAGCGTCCGTGTCTAGCCCTGCGTTGATTCCCCTCTTTCCTTCCTGTTCTCAAACCCCCAAAACACCCCCTCTTTACTCAACCACATGAACAGTCTCTCCTACGCACAATTCAAACAATTCAAAACATCACAGTGAAATGTAGATGTATATCTACCCCCCCCCCCCCCCCCCGGCGCAGCCCCCTCTATGTGAACGACATCTTGCAGGTCCTATTTCCTCACACATCATACCTAGCACTTGAGGGTGCAGATACAGAAACCTCTATGAGGACGACTGCCCAGGCTAACAGATAAGGAAACCCGTGGCCGTCGGATCGTCAATCGAACAAACTGACTGAAGAAGGGGAAGCCCGCTTTTTTCAGTTCCTGTTGCACTGATGCTCCGACGGCTAAACGTTTCTTAATCTGTCTAAATGTCGGCTGGCGTTAGTCTACGCATTCAGGAGGCGATACCCCTGAGATCGCTAAAATGGTCGACTTTACTCACACCAACCCTGCAATCCTTACAGACTGTCGGTCCAAACCCCTGACAAACATGCAACAGTGCGAGTGTGTGTCTGTGTGTGTGTCGGACCGGTGTGTGTGTGTATTGTCATGTTTGCTATACAGAACTCCACAAGAAAAGAACCACTGTAACGGACTGTTTCTTCGGACTTTCACCCACTCGTACGTTGTCATGTTTGCTACACATGCCTGTGCCAGACTGTTTCGTCGGACTTCACCAACTCATCACGAGGTTGAACCTGGACAGAAAGTCTGGTCAACGACAGACCCAGATCAAGGGCACTGATAGCACGCCCAGATCGAAGGCAATACTACAGAGATGCAATCTCCTCATGCAGATGATGATGCGAAGACCTCCTGGTCGGACGTGTTTTTTTTTTCCCCTTTCATGCTGCTTTTTCAACTCTGTTTTTCTATTCTCGCTCATAAAGTTCGTCCCATTTCCCCAGCACAATACAGTACGTAATCATCATAAGATATCGGAGGGACGTACTGCAAGAACATTAATCGAATGGTTTTCCTATGTTCATTCTGAAAACAAAAACACAAAAATCAAGAGCATCGCAAATGGATCCGTTCACTTTAACCTGCACTATGCCTTCTATTCTGTCTGCCCACGAACGGATGAGATGCCAGATGTCAGTCAACAGAGAGCGTCTAAGTACAGTTGAAAAGAAAGGAGAGTACACAACAGGCAGAGATACCCGAACATCCCAAAGAAGAAACAACCTCCCCGTCTCTCATGAAAACCATGATAGGGGAGGAAAATGATTAACTTGCGCTCCAACGCACATACAGGGATAGCGCAAATTGGGTTGGGAATGAAAAACCATACGCCCAAAGTTTAGTTGCGTTGGATCTCGTCTGTAAAGATAAAGGTAGGACACAAATGGTACCACACGCAACACCAGAAAGTGACAGTATGCAAAATAATTCCACCCGGAACTGACAAGGAACACCCTCCAGACATCAACCGGGGTGAAAGCTAACTTACAAATCACAACTAATTAGTAATCACCGCCCAGAAGACGGGGCATTCGTGAGAAGATCAATAGAGCCCTTAAACAAAGTGGAAGAGAGCATAGCAGGCCGAGACAGCGAGAGCATGGGAGAGAAAGGAGTGACACCACGTGTTGATTGCATCCAAGCATGTTTCGAGATGTCGGCGTCAAGCACATATTTGTGCTCTAATGGCGAGGCTCGTCAGAGCTTCCATGGTTTAGGGAGCCCTTTATACATTGCATATCGCTACAATATTATTGGAAGATTGCATGATTTTGAAAATTGGAAGTCCAAAGATCCAATATTGAAAGGAAAGGGAAGTGGAGAAGGACAGCGGCAGACGAGTGGGAAGGAGAGGGAGAGGCAAGAGGAAGGGGAGACGGAAGGGAAGAGGGAAAGGAAGAGGGATGGGGAGAAAGACGAAAATAGGGAAGGGAGGAGACGTAAGGAGAAAAGACAGAAAAAGTGGAAATGGGAGAGGGTAGGCGAGGAGAGAGAAGGAAATAGTTAAGCGGAGGGGAGAAGGAGAGCGAGAGGGTGAGCGAGAGGGTAAGCGAGAGGGTGAGCGAGAGGGAAGGGAAGAGGAAAGGGGAGAGGGAGGGGGAGAGGAAAAAGGGGAGGGAAGGGGGAGGGAAGGGGAGATGGGACCAGATTCGAAGACGGACGGAGAGAGCGGGGAGACAAGAGGAATACGGCCATGGAGGGGGAGATCACATATGGCGACCGGGAGGCAGCGAGGATGGAAGGGAGGGTGATTTCACAGATGGAGGTGGGGGACAGGGGTACTCATACCCTCAGCACGGGCGTTTGTCCGATGAGTTTTGGTGAAAACTGATTTCTCGAATGCAAGCTTTGACTGCTGCGTTGCCCATTCATCGCAATAATACTTGACCGCAACTCGTTTACCCTCTGAATCCAGCAAGAGAATGTTCTTTACAAGCGGTGCCGATACCTGCTCTCTCGCACAAAGTAAGAGAAAACGAAAAAACAAATAAAAAAGAAGTGTGAGTGCATATTCTTTACAAGCGGTGCCGATACCTGCTCTCTCGCATACAGTAAGAGAAAACCAGAACAAATAAAAAAGAAGTGTGAGTGCATACATACATACTGTAGTACATACATAAGACTGGCCGCCCTATGTTTCCCGTTCCTGGAATATCGTTCAAGTTCAGTTCCTTTCCTCATTTATCCGGTTATCGAGATGACTACCCTTCTTCCTCCGGCCACAACGCCTTGCCAATATATTGTCACATGATATCAGAGCGCCAAAGCGAAAAAACAGAAAGAAAACAAGGAAAACAAAAAAACTTAATTCGTTTTTAATCTTCTTCCTTACAACTCCCCCTGTATCTCTGTATCTCGCCTCAAAATCGCACTAAATGCAGCTATAGAGCCCATACACTCCTCCGACCCGCAAGTCCGCGGATGTGAAAATCAAGCGCTCAAAAACGCGGTACGAATATCGCGCTTCACTGCCACATTTATGCGCTGCTTGTCTGCATTTGGCTCAAGCGAGAACGGTGATTTTCCGAATTGACGGGGTGAACAAAAAATTCACGATCGCGAAAGCGGCCTACCAAAAAGAGTGTTGGCCATAGCCACTGCTGCTACTCGATGAGGGATGGGGGAAGTAGATGCGAGGCGCAGCTACTGAAAAAATGCCCGGTCTTTGTGTTAAACACCCCCCCCGCCGCCACTCCCTGACCCCCCACAGCCGATTAGGCCGGGGGGCAACATGCATCCCCTTAATTGTGAGAAGTAGCTCTCACAATTAAGGGGATGCATGTTGCCCCCCGCCCTAATCGGCTGTGGGGGGTCAGGGAGTGGCGGCGGCGGGGGCGTTTAACACAAAGACCGAGCATTATTTTGCAAGGGTCTCCTGTATAGGCTTAGGAGTAGTGGTAAATAGATAGTGAAAGGTGAAATGAGAGACGAATATAGCATGCATAGTTTTTCAACAAACAAAAAAAAGTGGCCTACCAACCTCACAGAATATCAACTCTACTTTTCGCGCGAGGTCACGACCTTCGCGCTGCCGCCACCTCCATGTTAGCGGTCGAGACGCGCCATGTAGTGGTCGTGGTAAGAGAGATCTTTACAGCTCCCCACTACTCCGCGGAATTTTGTGTATAGACCTACAGTGAATATGTGATGCCTTTGTCCATGAACTTGTCTATGGTATGGACTACATCTTCCACTTTCCTGCCAGATCACGCCATGTTCGATCGAGTTACTTGTAGACAATTAGATACATGGTATTCGCTTGTCGCATCTCCAGATCACGCCATGTTCGATTGAGTTACTTGTAGACAATTAGATACATGGTATTCGCTTGTGGCATCTCCAATTATTCTGTGTAAGTGTTTTTCATCTGACGAACCATGCTATTTTTAAAGCACTACTATCTTTGAGTGTAGGTCCTATGTTTCTTGCAATGTCTGATGACCAAGATGTGCGCAAAATGGGACGATTAGCTTCTCTGTTATTTTTAATTATGATATGCTATGATGCTAATAGGCAGCATGAATCTTTAATTGGATTTCTTTAGGCACGCAGCAAAGTAAGTCCACATGCTTGCTGTTCATGTGAGCCATCACGTCATCACCTGCTGAGCTTGGGCTTCTACCATAACGTCATGGCCTGCCTGCATCGCCTACTGTGCGAGCCGTTGTTCACATGCTTCTGCTATAGCTCACTACCTACCGCACTACACACCCCGAAGCACCAAAGTACAGGAAAGGTGTTGCGAATGAGGGAGAGGTAGTGGGCTACTTCTTTCTAGCATTTCATTGTTTATCGTATTGGTGGTACTCAGGGAAATCGTTTCAACATGATTGATACTGTAGTTGTGCAACCACGTTGATTGCTCTAATCGTCATATATTGGATTTCTTTTGGTCAAAAAAAAAGAAATACCCACGAACTCCACGACTACCTCGATACCCTCTCACGCAATCAAAAACATTCGCTTCGTTACCACACCTCCCTTCATCCTACTCACTGGCCGTTCATCCCATCCCATGGCGATTCTCTGCTTCTTTTCCTACATCGGCATACCTTCCCTCCGACCTTCTCTCCCCTTCCATACCCTAACCTCACACCTTTCTGACTCCCCTCTTGGCTTTCATCACCAGCCTCCACCATTCCCATTACACTTTCATTTCATCTTTCACCCACCTTCACGTCCAGTACTCCCACCACCAACCCTCCCAACTCCCTCATCCATGGCGATTCTCTGCTTCTTTCCCTACATCGTCATCCCTTCCCTACAACCTTCGCTCCCTTTCCATACCCTATCCTAACCTCCCACCTCTCTCTCCCCTCCTGACGTTCATCACTATCCTCCATCATCCCAGTTCGCTTTCATTTCATCTCCACCACCCTCACGTCCAGTACTCCCACCAGCAACCCTCTCCGCCCTACTCAGTACGGCCTTCCTGTACGCCATGCCAAATTCACCTTGTCACTTCTGTTGCCGTTTCCACCGCCTTCATTACACCCACATTCCCTTCCTTTCTGATGCATCTCACGCCCCTTTTTCTCTGTCGCTCACTGCTTCAGTTCCCTCACATCACCCCTTCCCTGCCTCGTTTCAATCGTCCATCCACCCTTCGCACGATCACTCTTTTCTATAGCCTCACTCTATCTACAAACGATCTCACAATCGTTCTTTTCTATAGCCTCAGTCCATCTACAACCGAGGTCCCACAAGGCATTTAAAGACATACACGTACCGGCTTCCTCGCGCTCACCATCTTGACGACGCGGCGCTCCTTACAGTGACAGACTTAAAAAGTTCCTGCACGCTGACACCAGTCGGATCATACATATGTCAGCACCGCACCTTTCAACAGCGTTTACTTCTTTTCCAATCAACTAGAGCGAAATTAGGTCAAACAATTTCCGACAAGAGAAATCGTGTACTCGACATACATACGATTCAATTTGAACGGTCACAAAGTTTTTGATACTTTTTTCTTTTTATCCCCATCGGCACTCTCGTAGCCGCTTTTCTGCACAATCAATCCTTAAGAGCAACTGAGTAAACTGGGTATACCGATTCCTCACAGGATGAGTCACAGCAGCAGCGCTTCCGTTCCGCCATTTCTCTTCGCCTTACCTCCACATCAGGTTCTTATCGTCCACTCCTCCCCCCTCCGTTTCCTCCCATTTCAGTCAAACCGCTGTCCCCATCACTGCGATCCCCCCTCCATCTGTCCGCCTGCTATCACGCACTCACAGGTCTTCCTGCTTGCCACCAAAGAGTCAAGCTCAAAGATATATATGTTCCTCGACTCGATGTCGGATGCAAACAGACCGAGGATTCTCTTAGCGTATAGTCAGGCTACCGCTTTCCACCGAAATCCATCTGACCGCAATTACGGCCACACATGGATGAATCTGACGGTAATCGCGTCCACAGCTCTGTGGAAAAAGTCCCTAGTGTGTGAGTATACCCTCAGAGAGGTTCCAACTGTTACAAAAATGCCTCGATGATAGCCTCATCAACGCGTGAATGACTCCTGCAAAAAACCCTAGACAGGCACTTTTGTCAAGCCCGCACTACCACTCGGGTTACCCCACGGTGGAACAGCAGCAACTTCTCCATAGCATCCTACCATTGCAATCCGAGGATGCCATATCACAATCAACGAGGTCGAAAATAGGGAACGTCAGGGAGGTAATAGCGATAGCCTGAACGTTGGGAAGAAGAAGGCAGGCTGAACATCGGAAAGACAATAGTGATTACCACAACAAAACACGCGCAGCGCTGAGAGAGACAACCTACCGGGTACCGACGACCGTCCACAAGAACGGCTTCTACAGATGATCTTCTTCAAACGCCCGTCACCTTCAACTGTGGCAACGGCGTGTCAAACTGGCGACCGGCTCGTGGTGCAAGCGGCCAGGCAACTAGCTCCACCTCCCCCGAGCCTCTTATCACGACACTAGAAGCCCATCGCCCATCGCGGCTGCCCTGGCCAAAAAGACAATGGTCTCGCCCACATATTTCAGTCATTCCTCGAATACAACACATCCCCAACCGCCACCCTAAAGCTACGTTGTATACATTCACGATATTCCTCGCTTTGGCACAACATTCGCGAAATCGTTCATGACTGAAAGGCATTTTCAAACTGAAACCCTAACAGCGCCCCAGTTCTCCCTTCTTTTACAACAAAGGCCGTCCTGTCCACTTTTTGTTTTTCTTTTCACTATATTCCAAATTAACATAGGTAGCGGAGGAGGTGGAATTTCACTCTGGTTTAACTACGTGGTCCTCGTGACCAGCGCACTCGGTTAGGACTGTAAGTAGATAGAAGAGTGGCCCATTCGAACCAGGACACTCCGTCCTTTAGAGCGGCAGTGGGCTATTAGCAGAGTGTCTGTAGGACCCGGGGCCAGGTCCCACTGGCGTGTGTTGTTCATTCTCGACCGCCGATTGTGGCGCGAATACACAGATCCATGGCCCGAAATGAAGAACACCATCTAGTGGGACCTGGCCCCCGGACATGGTCCTCCGGACCACGTTAGTCCCAGACTCAGCCTACCTTAGAGCTTAGTTGTTGACTTGACGTAGACAATCGTATCTAGCCTGGAAGGTTCACTTCAGTAATGGAAGCAGTTTCAAGTTTGAATTATCTTTATGTTTATGAGTATGGTTCTACTTCTCAGCTATCACTACTTGGTCATTTGTGCAAGTAAGCAGTTTCGTTTTCAGACCCAGTTTTAGCATAAAGTGCTGTTAGCCCCCTCTTAGTCCAGTTGATGTAGCTCAGTGGTTAGAGCACGGGTTGGAAATGCGCATTGTGGCATAAGGTTGCGGGTTCAAAACTCAATTGCAGCCTTGCGCATGGACACTGGCAGGGCGTTAGATTGACGCACGGCTGGACATACACTCCCTTGGGCTGACGCATGGTAC
>BFEA01000973.1:249147-259719 GCA_003427395.1 Chara braunii
ACACTCCCTTGGGCTGACGCATGGTACTATTACAGACACTGCCTGCGCACCACCCAAGGGCTGTTCACGGTGTTGTATGTTGGTTCTGGGTTTCACATGGGCTGCTTGGGGGCGTTGGTCTTGGGTGTTCTGTCGATCTCCCCAGTCAGGCATATCAATCATTTGTGCCATTTCCGCTAGTTATTCACATGGTACACTCATTCGATTACATGCTATAAGGTCACGGGTTCGAGCTTGGTTTGGACCTTTGGGGGATGGGTTCTTGTCCAGCTTACCCTGTTCTCGCTTCGAAATACACACATGATGCTGCCTATGCATATCGATACACTGATTCACAGAGCACACGCAGCCTTCGGGCATATTATAAGGCTTAGACCCTAGGGTAAGGGCAGGACGAAAATAAGTCGCTTCGGCGCCTACGGTGTCTTGACCTAGGGCCTACAGTCTCTTGGGGTGACTGGGGGGATCTAGTCACTGGGTGCGGTCTAGTATCTGTAGTAGGTACAGGTAAGGGTCTTCGGAGTCCCCCTGATATTCGAGCTTACCCCGCTCTCGCTTCGAACACACATGATGCTACATTGATCACAGAACACACACACAACCTTCGGGCATATTATAAGGCTTAGGCCCTAGGGTAAGGGCAGGACGGAAACAAGTTGCTTCGGCGCCTACGGTGTTTGGACCTAGGGTCTAGAGTCTCTTGGGGTGACTGAGGGGGTCTAAGGTAAGGGTCGCCGGAGTCCCTCCTGATATTCGGATAGAACTGTCTGGTGGCTATATAAGGCTTTTAGACCCTAGGGGAAGGGAAAGATGGAAATAAGTCGCTTCAGTGCCTACGATGTCTGAACTTAGGGTCTAGAGTCTCTTGGGGCCTGTAGTAGATTGTATGGGCTTGGCGTCCGAAGTTCCCGTTCGACAAGGCTCGTTCGACTCCGCTTCCACCATGGTTGGGTAACCTATCAGCCCTGGTGCCTATCACTGTTGTTCGGTCCGAGTTACCTGCCCATTGGTAGGGTAATGGTCCTGAGTGCTGGTCACACTGAGGTAGGATAGTGGGATAGGGGGTGCGCTAGGAGTATTGACGTAAGGATGGGATGGGAGGTAGTCCCATATTCTAGGAAACCCGCGGCCTACTACTCCAGGTGATCACTGTGTACTCAGTAACTGGCCTCTACAACACCATGGACTTAAAAAAAAAAAAAAAAAAAAAAAAAGGTACGGTAGTAAGACCTGGTTTTGATGCCCTGGTAACTTTGAATTTATGTTAGAAACTTGGAAAGTCGTAGTTAGTGATTTTATGCAGGCACAAGCCTATAAGCTATAAGTTGGCTGATGTTGCAAAGTACTCCGGGTTAAATTGTGAGGTCCCGAGCCTCAATTCTATGTTATAATGGATTGAAGTGGTTGTTTTTTATATGGCTCGGTGGTTAGGGCACCGGTTGGAAATGCGCGTTGTCGGACCAAATACCCTTACAAGGGTTTTTGGACATGTGTTTGCATTCGACACGGTGACGGCGTCGGCTACCATGATGGAGCCAGTCGGGAACGGAAAGGGTGTGCACGCCTGAGTGTGACGTTCAAACCGAATACCTCGACCAATGAGGCCGAGGCGAATCGGCGAGAAAATTTCGAAGGTATAAGCGCGTGTTATTATGACGCGAGCCGTGATGATTAGGATCAGTAGTAATACCCCTCGACAGAAGAGGTCGAAGGGTCAATTGGGTTAATATTGTGTCGGTAAGATCTATGACACGCACAGAGACTTAATCGTCAGTACATTAGTCAGAATAAATTAATATACGCCCCGACCGTACGGCCGGAGCAATTAGAACGGTGTGATCATCGGCTTGCCATAGCACCCAGATTGTTAGCACATGCTCGACGGGGTACCTTCCGTTCTTACTTGTATACCGCAAGTGAGGGTGAGACCCTCACTCAACCTCCCATTTGAAGTGGGACGCATCCCTCCTGAGCAGAAAACTTTTTAGTCGCTCGACCACGCGAGCAAACCGGTGTCTCCTCCCTTTAGGAGGGAAACTTCATTACGGACCCTGATATCGTTCGAACAAGCATTAGACTCAGGCTACTTGGACTGGTACCTGCCTACCTACCGCTACCGGGCCCCTAAAGGTGCTAACTTTTGTCTTCTTCTGCTCGGCGGCCGGTTCCCCACACATCTACCACTATTCGGGTGATACCGGTAGACATGACACTCGAGTATTTTCCTCGCCGCAACCCTGATGTTATGGCAACAGTTAAGTACCGGCCCTTCGGGCCATACCAGGTCAACCAGGTATCCTTGCTAATCACACACACACTCAAGCCAGCGAGCACACAGGCGGACACGCGAACCAGCAAGCGTGCACACACGCACGAGCTAAAACGGGCTCAGGCTGCTGGTTGGACTGAACCACGCTACTATATACATAGTAGAGCTGCTCCCTTTTTACCTGAAGTGGGAGCTAGCTCAGTAGGTTAGGGTGCAGATTGTTCAACGATAGACTCAGGGATCGAATCTGGCCGACCCCTGAGCTAGCTCCTTTTAAAAGGAGCTCAGCTTTCACCCCGCGTTTGGATGGCCGGGACTTGAACCCGTGACCTCGGATCTACGAGTAAGTTAGATTTTGTTGGTTGGTTGAAGTTTGAGTCCCTGCCCGACATTTGGCTTGTACGGGTAGTTAGTTATTGAATTTTTTTTCTTCTTCTTTTTTCTTTTCTTTTGTAATAGTTAGATTCGTTTTTCCTTTTATTTTTTTTATTTATTTTCTTTCTTTTGTTTTCAGCCATAGTTGGCCCTCATAGATTCACGTTCATGAATCTGCCCCCGAACTCGGGCAGATTCAGTGAAGGAAACAAGGGAGTTTTTTTGCTGCAGCTCGGTCCCGTCGCGACGCGATCATGCAGGATCTACCTGCGACGTGGTGAGGGACACTGCGTGGGGGAGTAGGTCACCGTGAGCAAAAGGCGACCGACGAGCAAACGGGATCAACGGAGTTGGCGCGGTGGTAGCAGGGGGGGTAGGAGAACACCGCGGGAAGAAGTAGGAGGAGGAGAAGAAGAAGAAGAAGAAGAAGAAGTAGCGGGGTGCGGTAGAGATGGTGAGCGGGACAACAGCGGAGAGATGCGCAAGGGGGCAGATGGGATAGCGCACGAAAACAGAAAGGGAGGAGGGTAACCGTGCGGAGGTAGGAGAAGACCGCGCGATGAAAAGGTGAAAACGACGAGGTAGCGACTGCGCAGGAGAAGATGGCGCACAGGAAAAAGAGAAGAAAGAGGAAGAACAACGTAGAAGAAGAAGAAGAAGAAGAAGAAGAAGAAGAAGAAGAAGAAGAAGAAGAAGAAGAAGGAGAAAGGAAGAAAGAGGGAGGAGGAGAAAAATGCTTACCTGAGCTTGCGGGTGGACAACGGCAGCTCCGACGACGGCGGCTCCGAAGACAACGGTAACGACGACGGCGGTGGGAAGAGAAGGAAGAGGTCAGTCTCCGATCTTGCAGCTTACCTCATGATACACCGATAGGATGAATAAAATAGAATAAATAAATAAAAATAAATAAACAAATAATATATATATATATCGTCAAATAGAATGAATCTACCGCTTAAATGTAGGTATATTCATTACCACACCTATGTGTGTGTGTGTGTGTGTAAGAGGGAGAGGGAGACGATAAGTCTCCAACCTTGGCCGACAACTAAGTCTCCCACTCGCGCCTCGCTGCGCGCTACTAAGTGGCGGTGTATATTTCCACGTTTCAACTGAAGATTCATTTCGTTAGTATCGATGGAAGGTGTGTGTGTGTGTGTGTGGGTGTGTGAGAGTGAGAGAGAGTTAAGTCTCCACCCCACGGCTAGCCGCACGCTACTTGGATCGATAGAACGAGCAAATTAAAAGGTGGCAGCGTATATTTCCCCGTTTCAGCAGAAGATTCATTCCGATTTTGCTCATCCTAACGATGGAATGCGTGGGTGTGAGACGTTTATGATTCGACCAAGGAGAGAGAGAGNGAGAGAGAGAGAGAGAGAGAGAGAGAGAGAGAGAGAGAGAGAGAGAGAGAGAGAGAGAGAGAGAGAGAGAGAGAGAAAGATCTAAGGGAGAAAGAGTGAGAGAGAGAGAGATACAACTGCAGCATGGCCGGATGTGACTGTGCGGGTATACAAAGAGGGAGAGAGAGAGAGGTACGACTGCAGTGTGGCCGGATGTGACTGCGCAGGTACACAGAGAAAGATGTGCATATATATTTCGCGCTTCGGGCTTCCGTTGCCACGATCTGGACGCATGAAAACGGCCACCGAACATGCATGAGAGAGAGATAGATAGATAGAGAGAGAGAGAGAGAGAGAGAGAGAGAGAGAGAGAGAGAGAGAGAGAGAGAGAGAGAGGAAGAGACGATAAGTCTCCAACCTTGGCCAACAGCCAAGTCTCAAGCCCGCGCCTCGCCGCGGGCTACTTGGATCGATGGAACGAGCAAATCAAAAAGTGGCAGTGTATATTTCCCCGTTTCAGCGGAAGATTCATTCCGTCCTTGCTCGTCCTATCGATGGGATGTGTGTGTGTGAGATGTTCATGATTCGACCAAGGAATGAGAGAGAGAGAGGGGGGGAGTTTGTGTATGAGAGAGAAGGGGAAAGGAGAGAAGGAAAGAAGATGGAAGGAGAGGAGGCATGATGGTCCTTGGGTGCAAATGGCAACTTTGTGTGGGGATCGAGGTAGTGAGTAAGGCGAGAGACATTCCCGGTGATGGAAGCATGCGACATTGGTTGCCATATGCTTGTACTTCGGGAATGCTGTTTATGCCATTTTTTTTGCTCCATAGTATAGGCTAGATAGAATCTGTCGCGTGTAGTCTGAGCGTCGAGCGCCAGATAGGATATCAACTCGGATTTTTCGTTGAGGATGATGGGACTATCTCAGCATTATCAACTATAAACTCTTCGTGTGTTCTTATTTTGTGAACCCCGTGATGCAATGTTGTTGTTGGTTCAAGGTCAGGACTATCTGGTCTCATATGTATGATGCGGTTTGATTGCCGGAGTTTGCTATTGCTCATCTTCCTTCCTGATGATTATTATTACTAGTATTTTATTATTATTATTATTACTATTATTATTTTTATCATTATTATTATTATTATTGATAAAATTCAGACTTGATGTCACTTTCATGCATGTGGCAGCAGCACGGCAAACAGGCAACAAAACGCCCACCCAGTACTCAGAGAAATGGCTTCCAGACAAGTGTTCGCTTTCAAACTGAGCTCCCAACAACACATTGATCACACACACACGCACCCGCTTTCCCCTTACTACAGACTATGGCAGCTATGGCTGCCCCTACCTTACCACTACAACTGTTACTTCGTCTCTCTCGCCCACTACGTCCTCCGGGCCCACTGAAGATCTCCTCGCAACAAGACGTTGGGACAACGCCCCGCATGGCTTCCGCATGAATGAATGAATGACTGGCGCTGCCTGTGAGAAAGAGCATTGGCAGCCATATCCAGGCTGTCTGTGTGCGCAAAGGAGGAAGGACGGGGATGTTCCTTCGGAGGTGAAGGGCGCTGTGCGGGCTATCAAGGGAGAGTGTGGGAGGAGAGAGAGACGTACTTGGGTAGAGAGGAGGTCGGCATTGGTATAGACGTCATCACTCGCTGGTCTTCAAGTTGACTGGTTGCTTCCATGCTGTAGTTGTAGTAATAGGCTGTAGAGTAGATAGGGCGCCTGACGCCATTCAGGAGTGAGAGCTACAGTGGGTTATGTTGTTGGTGTTGCCCGATTGGGCTTGAACATTGACTCACGATTCTGTTGTATCATTCTCAAGTGGATGGATACTCGGTTCCATTGTGCTATCTGCTCTTGCCTTTACTACTCGGACTTCAGTGTGATTTTTGCAAATTTGATTTCTGTATTTCGTCCACATTCAGGTTCTTGCATTTTCCTTATTATTATTATTATTATTATTATTATTACTTTATTATGAGTTATTATTTGCGTGGTTGGAACCACGTGGCATCTGTGTAAAGGGGGATCGGGGTTGTGAGAGGTACGAAGGACATACCTGGTGCTTGACTTATGCGGCATTGGCCGGAATCTGCCCGTACGTGGAAAGCTGATGACGTCATCAGCGGCATTGTAGGATAGGCTACATAGGATCTGCCATCGGTAGACTGGCGTCGAGCGCCAGATAAGAATATCAACTCTGGTTCTTCGATTGATAATGATGAGAGTATTCCAACGTTCTCAATCATGAGCTTTGCCTGCTCTTACCTGGGGAAACTCGTGATGCTATTCTGCATTTGGTCCAAGGTCACGACTGTCTGGTCTCATGGGGGGGTGATGCTGTTTGGTTTCTGATGCTCACTCTTGCTCGTCTCCTACATTATTATTATTATTATTATTATTATTATTATTATTATTATTATTATGATGATCAGACTTGTTTTTTCCCTCACTTCACAGGCCTGCGAACAGGCTTCACATCAAACTAGCGACATGCGCCCACTCAAACTCAGAGATATGGAAACCCAGATACGGGTTCACTTTCAGTAACTATGGCGACTCAGCGCCCAAGCAGCACTTTGTTCGCATACACCTGATCACTCTGGATATCACACACGCAGATAGAGAAGAGGGAAAAACGATCGTGAGCGAGTGAGAGAAGGTGAATACGCGAGGAAGAAGTAGGAAAAGGGGAGGAGTGTAATGGATGTGAGATGGTCCCGCCGGGCGCATCATAAAGAGGTGGCATGCCGTCTGACCAACCTTTCAGAGTAAGAGTTTGTCCTGCCGTATGCCCCGCTTACTGCACCAGGCCAAAAAAAAAAAAAAAAACAATCTATATGCATTAGCATTTTATATTATTATTGTTTACTATTTATTATAATATTATTATTACATATATATATATTATTATTATTACTCTATATGATTATGGCCAGGTACGTACCTAGTCTTGTCGGTTATCTGCACGTGGAAACGTATTCAAGTGCCTCGGTTCCGCCGCTAACATCGACAGTTGCAGTGTCAAATTGGTAGGCTGATAGTAAGCTGTGTGATTGTCGTCTGGGCACTGCTCACCAACAAAAAGTAGGTGATGACGAGGTACACGCTCATAGATTTACAGACTCAATACTTTGGTTCTCCGTTGGAGTGACATCAGTGCACCACTGTTTCTAAACAGCGTTTGGACTTGTTGGCTTTCTGGGAATCTGTCATTTTGCTATATCTCATTTTTTCTGCATCTGTCTGCCGACCGTCTGCTCTCCAACCTATAAGATTGCCTCACCACTATTGCGAAACATAGGGCTGTTTTGCTCTCCCTCATTTTCTCTATATTTGCTCTGTCTATGTGTGAGAGAGTGCATGCTGTCATGATCTCTATACATTAAAGACACGGAATGAGCATGACTGTGACGGACTGTTTTATCAGACTATTATCAACCTGTCGAGAGATTGAACCCCGACAGTATGTCAGGGAACAGTAGCCTGATGAACTGGCAGACAAAGGTACAGAAATACACGGATAAAACAAGATAGAGAGAACAGACAGACACAAACAGACAGTCCGAGACAGATTGACAAACAGAAAGAAAATATACACAGGAACAGACAAGACGCCGACAAACACAGACAAGCTGGCAGGCAAACTTGACAGACAACGACGAGATGGATGGACAGACAGACATAGGGAGAGAAAAAAAGATAGATAGGTAGGCAGAAGGGAGAGGCTGGCTCTTTGATCTGCGCGCCAGCCATGCTGATGTGTCGCTGTTTGTGGTCTCCATGTTGATGTGGCGCTGCCACCGGTTTATATCGCTGACGTGGCTTATACCACGGAGTCTACATGCGGTAAATGATTACGACAAGGAGGGGGTCGGGATCAATGATGATTGGGATCGGGGTACTACTTAAGTTGACGTAGATAAGTCGCGCTGCGGATTGTCTTCATTACCGTTCAGAGGATCTGTGCCCTGTGGCACTATTGTGTGGACAGACCGCTTCAGACTCGATATTGGGCACTGTTTATTGATGCAAGAGGAAAGGGGACCCGGAGAAGGAGTGGGCAGAAACTTTCTTTCCCACCTTCTCCTGTGTCTCTTCTCCGCTCCTCCTCTTCGTCTGTTGGAACGAGACTTGGATCCAATGTTGCTTTCACAAATGATGATGGCAGTGATCTAGAACGTCTGACAAGTATCTTCCGGTTTGGGTTCATTACATTGTTATTGATGTGATTATTATTCAAACGAATTACTACTCCTCTCTCGCCCACTTCGTCCTTCGGGTATGCTGCAGACCTCCTTACCCAAGTCACTGTGACAACACTTCCGCATGGCTCACACAAGAATGAATGAAACGTTGGGCGCTGCCTCTTGATTTATACTTCTGTAACTGGTCGGTCTGCCTCTTTCCACCAGGCCTTGGTGCACGCATTCCCGCACGGTATTAGACTCGGTGAGACTGAGGCTGGTACAACTGACTAGAAAGAGGCTGCACTGCCAACTAGCCTACGGACCTCTAGCCTAACAAGTTACGACCTCTACACAGCTGTAACCCCTACTTAACAGACCTATGGTCCAAGACTCAACGACTGCGTTGGCCTGCAACAGACAACGACTGACTCCGGGGACCCAGAGTCACGGTGACTGAGACAGCGACTGTGGCATACACAACAGAATACAAACCGTGACATACACATCGTGACCCAGACTGTGGCATACATGGTAAGGTACAATTTGTGATGACATACGGTGACACAGTGCAATGTCACGGTGACACGGTGCACGCAGTGCACTGTAGCAAATACACTGATATAGAGGATGGACAAATACACAGAACCCATGCAGTCACGAAAAATCATAGACATACGGTATACCGTGACAGAGACACGGTGACACATACTCACACAGGTACTGTGACCGTCACACGATAACACATACCCGGTGAAAACGCGCAATCCCGTTGACGCGGACGCTGTGACACGCAGATACGCAGTGACACACACACGGGGAGAGACACGGAAGGGGACCAGCAAGACTGAGATAAGTAAATAGGCAAATGGATAGGTGTAGTCAAAGAAGACTGAGAAAAGACAGACAAGGAATGGTCATGCACAGACATACAGATACGCAGCCACGGTAACATGACACCAATAATTGTAACATACACGGATACGGTGATACAGGCAGACCCCTTCACACCCGCGATGGTGATGATGTATGCTTGGTCTGCATTTCGACATTGATTGGTCTGATTGCTGGTATTTTTGCCTTCCACTGTGTTGTCTTGTACTATGTGAGAGAGGGGTCAGTTCTTGCTCTGGTTTGCACCCTTGTGATATGCAACGTGCACCGTGTCACACAAATATACAGGGTCACATACATGGTGACACGAGAGGCACAGATATCCTAAGGACACGAACACAAAGTGAAACACAGGGAGACACACGCCGAGAGAGGGAGATAACTTACTTGGTCGCCACCAACTATCGACCCTAAGTATATTATTATTATTATTTTATGTCGTTATTCTGATTATCATCATCAGACATCATATAAGGCCGGAGATGATGAGAGAGTATGGGGCATTGGAGAGGAGGGGGACATTAGCACTTGTAATGGTGCCCACCTCCTCCATCCTCCTCCATACTTATCTTTGTGTGGTCCTCTCAGGTACCTGCCTCCTCAACTTTATTGATTGGGGGCTGATCCCCGTTGAGTCAACCCTGATCTCGGGTAGCTCTAAGAGCCAGCAATTGATTGCATGGGTTATATATGACCAATGACAGGGCGATTGTGGGAGCTCTGCCGGAGTTCAGGCGGAACTTTGGAGGCAGGGAACGGTGAGGTATGTGTGCTTCAACATAAACCCTAAACCCTAAACCCTAAATCTATAACCTTTTTTTGGCAGCTACCTAAGACTGTGATAGTAAAAGAAAGTACGTCGAGTCAGGGATTCTTCAGGGCTAAACCCGAGGACCGAAAGGCAAACAATAATGCTTGAGTAAGGGAAGGGGAGCATAAATTGGTTAGAAATGTTTAACTGATGTTGGTAAATATGGCAAGGAAACAAAAGGTGCTGAGTTGTTGTCTCGCTACATGAATGTTCCTCTTGGGGTGTGATGTACAGAGAGGGAGGTGTACTTCAGACTGCATTCCCTCGCCTATAGGTCACCTTACCATGAGATAATGGGTTGGTGGATCATGAGAATGATGTCAAACTTATGAGTGACAAAGCCTTCTGGTATGATGGATTGCCTCAAATAACCTTATCCCAATAACTAACCCATATCTATGCACAAAAGAGAGTCCAGGCTAACTCAGCTTAGAATCAGCCTGATGGATTTAGGACATGAGGTGCAAGTCCCGTGTGACCCACCTGTGTGATCCTAAAAGCTTCCGGATGGTTCAAGGCTGGGACCGGGCGTCGGTATTTATATATATATTAGGCGATCGAGAGGAGCGAGGCTCTATGAAGCCTGCCTAATCGCCATATATCTATATCTATATACATATACTAGGCGATCGAGAGGAGCGAGGCTCTATGAAGCCTGCCTCATCGCCATATATCTATCTATAT
>BFEA01000973.1:260236-310070 GCA_003427395.1 Chara braunii
GAGGCTCTATGAAGCCTGCCTCATCGCCACATATCTATCTATATATATACTAGGCGATCGAGAGGAGCGAGGCTCTATGAAGCCTGCCTCATCGCTATAACAACTTATACTCTCCACGCCAGATACCGACAAAGTTGAATGTATCTTGATCAATCCACTGCCAGATGCCTGTTTCCTTATAACTAATTCAACCCATTGCTAACTCGCTGATTCCAGTGAGAAAGGATAAGTGAGATCTTGACTCAGAGAGACTTATCAACCTTGAGATTCTGAATTGATCTCTATCATATGATTTCCTTTCTCAATTGAATGAAAGCTATTGCTTGAGGTCATTATGTACATGGGACTCATAATTAACTTTTAAAGAAACATAGTAGAGTCGTTGGGACAAACAGGCTGGGAATGGATTCTGTTCATTACCTAGACCAATCAGGCGACCGAATTGATAGTGAGGGTAGGAGTTAGGTAGTAGGTCGACCGTGAGCGCCATACACTGGGGTCACAAGGCTAGAAGGGATCTTTTAAATCCCAACGTCGAAGAAAAAATGTTAAGATTCTTTCGGACTGTGCTGTGTCTACATGGTTCAACGCTCTTGGAGAAGACTACGGAAGAAATCCGTAAGGGAACTATAAATTCTGTTATCATTGGATAACAGGTCGGTATAACTTTGACTCAACTTCCACATGGCTTGATACCCACACCTAAGACAAGACCTAAGAAGGGAACAGATAAATCTTCCTCCTGTATCTACACCTAAATTTGTCCAAATCACACTCTGAGGTCTTTGAAAATGTGAAGGGCTGGGGTAAAAGGAGTCAGGTTTAGGAAGGAATGTTGTCTTCAAGGTTTTGGGGCGTAAGTGGCTTGCTATGAATGGGTTAAAGGTTGACACTTGTAGCGCATTCTGTGTCTGGATCTGTATGCGTGTATGTGATTTCTTGCATCTGCACAGGTGTTGGACACTTGAACTGTCTCTCTGAACTGGGATCATCTAGGATATTCGGACAACAGGACACAACAATTGTGAAAGTGAGGGCAACCGCTCATTCAACTCCCCTGACTTACATATATATATATATATATACTTATCTGTGGATGAGATCGTAAGCTGGTATGAGTTTAGGAAGTTATTGTCTAGAAGTCTGTTTGAGATCTTGAGAGAATGAGAGATTACAAAAGAGGTTGACTCTGACTTTAAAACATAGAGTACGGTCGTAAGTTAGCTAAGCGTGGAAGACTGTCCGAGAAAGTCGACCTGATTAGATAGTCGGTCCGGAGAATTAGCGCCTCGGGGCACGGCATACGGGTCAGTCCTAAGGCGTTCTACCGCGCGTATGCCTATACTACAGCGATCGAGAAAACGCCCTCAGCTGGCCTACCTCTGCGATTGCATGTAAAAGCCTTCGCACGTGGGTCAGTAGCACAACAGGGATACGCCCACCTAAGGGATGGTGACAACTCCCGCAGGTGGAGGTAATGTTGTACCTTGCGGGGTCCCTAACCTGTCGTAGGGAGTCGCGAGAGGTATATCACGCGCGCACGGTCGGAGTGGTGTTTTAGTAAAGGTGACAAAGAGACTCCTGCGTGACACGACCGTGAGGTCCGACACAAAACTTACTTTGCGTCTGGGTGTGGGACCGCCGCGCGCGACAGCGTTGTGGTATGAGGTTGCGGGTTCAAAACTCACTTGCAACCTTGCGCACGGATAACGGCAGAGCATTAGATTGACGCACGACTGGACATACACTCCCTTGGGTTGACGCATGATACTATTACAGATACTGTCTGCGCACCACCCAAGGGTTGTTCATGGTGTTGTATGTTGGTTTTGGGTTTCACATGGGTTGCTTGGGGGTGTTGGTCTTGGGTGTTCTGTTGATCTCCCCAGTCTGGCATATCACACGTTTGTGCCATTTCCGCTAGTCGTTCACATGGTAAACTCATTCGATTATATGTTATAAGGTCACGGGTTCGAGCTTGGTTCGGACCTTGGGGGGGTCCTTGTTCAACTTACCCCGTTCTCTCTTCGATATACATACATGATGTTGCCTATACATCTCGATACATTGATTCACAGAGCACACACAGTCTTCGGGCGTATACAAAACTTGCGAATTATACATGGCCTACGGGCTACATACAAAGTTGGTGTTGTCTGTACATCTTGATACATAGATACATGGAGCATACCTAGCCTTCAGGTATACACATAGATTGCGAACTACACAACTATCAGACAGGTGGAGTTTAGTCACTGGATGGGGTATAGTATCTGCAGTAGGTACAGGTAAAGGTTGTCGGAGTTCCTACTGGTATTCACATAGAACCGTCTACTGGCTACAAGGCTTAGACCCTATGTAGGATAGCGGTATAAGTCGCTCAGGCCAGTCCGAGTTCCACCTAGCCTTGGGTAAGCTAGGGGAAGGATGGTAAAATTGCTTCAATGGGTGCTACCCTGTCTTAACCTAGGGCCCAAAGTCTCTTGGGGCCTGTAGCAGATTGTCTGGGTTTAGCGTTCGGAGTTCTCGATCGATAAGACTCGTCCGATTCTGCTTCCACCAGGGCTGGGCAACCTATCAGCCCTGGTGCCTATCACCGTTGTTCGGTCCAAGTTACCTACCCATTGGTAGGGTTATGGTCCTGAGTGTTGGTCACACTGAGGTAGAATAGTGGGATAGGGGGTGCGCTAGGAGTATTGACGTGAGGATGGGATGGGAGGTGGTCTCATATTCTAGGACACCCATGGCCTACTGCTCCAGGTGATCACTGCGCACTCTGTGACTGTCCTTTACAACACCATGGACTTAAAAAAAAGAAAAAAAAAAAAAAAGAAAAAAAAAAAGTGGTTGTTTTAAAAATAAAAATAATCATAATAAATTAACATAGGTAGGAATGTTGGAGTTTGAGGTTGGATATAGGAAAGTCTAGACATGGTTTGTTGATTTGTTGCCTTAGTGGGTATTAATGTAGTATAGATGTTGGTTTTAACCTATGGTTTGGTACGATTCTTTTTTGGTGATTTAGGGACTATTTTGGCTTGTTTGGAGTTGTAGGTCATGTTGGCATTGATTGCTTTCTTTTTCTTTGTTATGGTTTTTGTAAGTATTTGGGATTGTGCGGCTTTGTAGGCCATCCTGATATTTTTCTTTCTAAGGTTGTAGAGACAACATGACAATGATCTGGATTTTGCCATTCTGTTCATAGACAGTTTCTCCCAACGCATGAACCTACGTGGGACAATGGTCTCATAATTTATCTCTTTCTTTTGCGGGCTGTTTGTTGAGGAATTCCTGATTTTTTTTGTCGATTTAATAAAGTGATTTTCTTGTTAAAAAAAATAATAATAACAACTTTTGCGGTACAGGTCAATGGTAATTTGTTAGGGTTGTTCCAGCTGCCAAGGTCTTTGTGTCAAAGCTGCCCGCTTGCTCCCCTCTTGTTTGTACTTCAGCTGGAGGTGCTCCTCAACTGCATTCAGAAGCACCCCAACATAAGGGGCTTGCCTGGTTTATTTCTCTTAAATTCAAAGCAGGAAGAGGCTGGGCCACCCAAACTTATGGAACATGCTCAGACCTCCTCGTTCAGGAACTAAAGAAACTGAAAGAAACCCAAATGAAACAAGGCGACCAAGCCACCCAAACTTATAGAACATGTTTGGTCCTTAAAAGTCGTTCACATTCAACTTGAACCCTCACAGATCAGAGCAACCAGACCACCCAAACTTATGGAACATATCTGGTTCTCCAGGCAATTCAAAATAAACATACCACTAGGCCTCCCCAAACTTATGAAGACCTGCCCAGCCTTTGGTTGACCCAGTCAGACACAAGCAATACAACCTTCCACTCATTCTTCCCCCAGATGCAATCCCACAATCTGTTTTCAGTCAAACAATAAAATTGAAACTGATATTGCTCATACATTCATTTATTTAATATGGTTTGTGTCCTGAAAGTCAAACTGAAAAGTCGAAGTAGGGATGCACACAGTATACTCAGTTAAAATATAGCAAGGGGTGCAGTTAAGGGTTATAACTGGGTTTATAGAGGGGAAGCAATGCTTACCTTTCAATTCCCTGCCTCCAGAACTCCTTCTGAGTTTCGGCAGAGCTCCCGCAATCGGTGGGCTGACTCCCCACAGAGTTTTGTTGCGGTCCTACGAGTTGCAATCCCGCCTGCCGCCTTCCTCTCTTGACTAGACTTAGAGTAAGAAAGGCAGAAGGAGGGGTCTAAGACTCTCGAGATACAAGAGGGGGACAACTCAACTCCCAAGAAAGGGCCTTGTAATCTTCAATCTCCTAAGGGCCCCACAATGGTGGCTAAAAATACATTAGCCGTTTGGTCAACTCAACGTCAAATTGCTGAAACAGCCACTCCTGACGACTCCCCAAGTCGCAATAACGTCCTCCCTCCACAGAGCTTAGTCTCTCTCTCCTGCTATAACGTCACTAGTTCTTGGTCAATCTACCGTCACACACCCATCAGCCTGCATTGCACTAACTAGCGGGGATCCTACAGCAGTTGCTTGGCAGCAAGCAAGTTGAAGCAACGAGAAGCAGAACTCAGTAACCAACAGTGTCAGTAATAACCCATCAGCAGCGCCTTGTATAAGCGCAGCGCAACCCAACACTTAGGCGGGTACCCAGTCAGAGCCTCCTTCCAACCATTTCGCCCAGCAGGATGGACAACACACTGATCAACAGCCTAACCAGCACCTCGCAATCCAACGTGATTTGGCTGGCCACACGGTGTAATCCACCAGTATACAGAAAGCTCTGCAGCTCGTTCTCCACCACTCTCCTCACCAAGATAGGCAATGTACCAACCAACAAGCGAGTTCCCAACCTCCACCGTTCGCCTGCTGCTTCCTAGCTTAGTACAGCGAGCTGCGCCCTGGCCGGCAGACGAGCCTTCAGATCTGTTGCCGCCTCCTCACTCCTTCGCCTCCTCTATCGACACTCGATGGTCGAGCGTATGGTTAACAGGTAAGTTTTCCCTTCCTTTCTCTCTCTACTACGAGTGTCCTTCCTCTACAGTTCAACTGGTGAGATGGACACGACCACGGTGACACACGTTTAGGATTGTGATCGAGGAGACGACTACGACCACAACACCAGTATTATCGAGATGCTGATCTCTCCGAAACGAAATCGGGATCACGGTGTCAATACGAACGGTCCCCTCCAAATCGGTATTAGTGCGTTTAACTTCAAACGCGCATCAGACGAGGCAAAAAAACGAGGCTGAATTTTTTGTTGAAACGCAAAGTTACACACTGCTGCCCAGCTCGACACGTAGGAAATTAGAAAGTGGTGCCCTCTATTGTTAAGATGAGCAATAGACTGACCCTCTTCGTAACCCAAACACTCTCTTACTCTTTTGCTTCAGCCTGCAACTAGTTCGCCCAGTGAGATAGGCGGTGCCCCGGTAATCAACTATTAGCCTTGTCGTCCTGCCTTCTGATTTCACTTCACTGCTACTGGCTGGGTTGATGATACATTGCTGATTAGATAACCCGCCTCGCCCCACTTTGTCTGAGGAAAGTGGATAGTACCCAAATCCGCAAGTAAGCCCTCCCCCCACCTGCTACTCGCCCCTCACTGCCTCATTCTAACTGGCTGGGCAGTATTTCCATCCGCAGTCAGCCTTCAGACCCTTGCGACTCGCTCTACAGCTGTCTCGTCTGTCGAAATGAGCGGTTCGGTGGTCAACAGAAAAATTTCCATGAGGAATGAAAGTTAAAAAAACATTCCATAAAAAAAAAATTCTTCATATTTATAAATTATCATTCCAATTGTCCAATTCTAAAATTTTCAATTTAATTTGATAAGTTCCCGTCTAAATATGAGTTTTCCCTTCCAACTACATCTATTTGTTCAAGATGGAATGAAAGTCTGGACGAGTTTATGAAATGTTTTAATTAGACTTTCATTCTACTGCAACAAATATCGTCTAATTTATAGATTGGATTAACCTATTTATGACTGGAAATCCTTACTTAGAATGACAGTCCAATTAAAATATTTCATGAACTCATCCAGACTTTCATTCCATCTCTAGCATGCAGTTCAAATAAGAAGGGATACCCCATTCTGGGAATGAGAGTTTTCAAGTAAGACGAAAAATTTTAAAATTGGAATGACATTTTTTAAAATGGGATGAAAATTTGAAATTTAGAATGTAATTTTACTTTAGAATAATTATTTAATTTTGGGAAATTTTTCTGTTGGTCAACACATAAATATTTCAGCCCCATGGCTCGTTCTCCTGCTGCCTCGATCGACGAGCCAAGCAGCTCCCCGGTCTCCCCGGTCAATAGGATAGTTTCCAATCTCAGCGGCTTGCTCCGCACTCCTAGTGCTGACGATCGGTGATCTGCGCGGCGCATTTGCTCGAATGATAAGCCTCCAATCCTCACGGTTTGCTCCTGTCCGTCTCCAAAGCGACCAACAGGTAAGCTTTCCTCCCCATGGCTGCTTCCGTACCACCTCCACCAAAAAGACAACCAAACTTGGCTCGAATCTTTCGCTAGAACATGGATAGATACATCCTAACTTAAGCCTCCCTTCCCAATGTAGCTCGTAGTGCTGGTAATGATTGAGTCATTAATCCTTGCTACAGAACTAACATCACCATCATATCCGTATCACCTTGAAACTTCGACCTCCTACTCTCTCTTACTCGGTCTCGTCAAGGTACGAGCAAACCCTCTACTGCACACTCCCCTCGTTTCTTAACGTAAGGGACCCTCGCGCAATCTATCAAGCTCGTAGCGCTTAATTCCTGTGTTCGAACTCCATATCTGGCCCATCCATTCGTATCGCAACACGTCGGAACCTCCGGATTGAGCCTTCGTTCGTTCGGCTCCTCCTAGAAACGGGTGGAGCATGAATTAGTCGAACCACCACATTCTTCCGCTTACACAGCCTCCATCTTTCATAGCACGGGAACCAAGCTTTCTCTCCCGAAACTGACTCCACCCTTCTATTCGTGACACGCAAGAACCTCAATCTACCATTTTAGTTCACTAGATTCCGACGATGGCCGAATGAACAGATCCGAGTGGATTACGTGTTTCTCCTACCTTGTCACGCTTGTTTCCCGATAACCCCACGCACTCTCTTTCTTCACTAACTCCTAATTTACTAATTTACTGCCAAAACTAACATAACCACGACGCTCGCTCGGAGCTAAAACCCCAAGATCGCCTCCTCGTTCGCTCGATTCCGACACGAGTCGAGCAAGTTAGACTCTTTTGACCACGCTCATCTCGCCGTCCACCATCTTTACAGTCGAATGTTTTTGGTGTAATATTGCGCATAGGTTCGCTCCCTTCTCTTCTTCACACTTAGCGCAGTCTTCCCGTAACTCCCGATCCTACTGCGCCACACTTTGTCAGGAAATGGCAACTGGAGATTGGGAGAAAAACCCCGGCGCCCGGGTTCTTTTCGTCGTTATGCATGCCACCTTTCCATACGGGTCATGCTGATCACCTCTACATCATTCCTATTTTAACGGATGTCCCAAAGGACAAAACAACAGCCCCAACTCCAACATGGAAACTTCAAAATAAGTCAGATATTAGGCAGTGCAATTAGTGCCTCGTCCTTATGCCCAGGTCCTACGTGTGACTTCGCCTGCAGCAGCAACACTACGACCCTCCCCCGAACTCCCTTTGCGCAATCACTCTCCCTCCCCTGCACACACCCCTGGCACGATTTCATGTCTAGGTTCGGTCGGTCTCCTCCTCCTAGCGCCTGCAGGCAACCGGCCCGCAACTCTACCCACACCATCGGGAGCCTTCGAACGAAAACGGAAATCACTGATAGATGGTTTGATGAACTTTTTCCCTTCCGTACCCTAGTCCGACAAATGATAGTGTAGGTACCGCTGCAGGCCCCAAACTCCTCCCTCTTCTCTCAAGGTCCCTTGGGCATGCTCTGCTTATGTACGGTCCCCGGCCTTTCGGCCGCATCAGGCATGCCCACACTCAGGCGGCAGACCCTGGATTCAAGGGCACAGGTATCGGTGGTCCCGAGGTGGATCTTGGCAGCAACAACCCCGAGCGGCTTCACCCTTCCACGCCCTGGCATGGTCCAATGCCCTAACGGGCGGACTAACCTTCAATCCTCCCATAGGACGTGGTCCTTTTTGTCAATCAACCCAGTTAGGCCCACGATGCCCAAGCTTCTTTTGCTTGTGGTCAGCCACCCGCCGGCTCGCACGCACGTCAAGTTCCTCAGTCCGCGTTTCAGGGTAGTTAGGATAGAGGATTTTTGCCGGCATCCTGAATACTCGAGGAGCCCGTAGGTCAACACAAGGAGGTGCGTGCTCAAGGTCTTCGACTGCCTCGACAGTCCCAAAACCCGGCGTCTCGTCCGAGTCAAGGAACGCTGAAATATAAAAATAATACTTTAATAGATAATGAAATATTTTAAAACTTATTAATCGTCAGAATACGACAAGTCATAAAAGAAATCACTAGCACTGTTTTGACGCCACTGACGACAAAATCAAGAGGAATAGCCCCGTCAGGCCCTCAACCCCGTGATTCAATCGCGCCTCTCCCACGCCGTCACCGCTTGATCTCGATCCCTGAATCTCTCCGATGAAAATCCGACATCGTAGCCAATAGTATTAGGCCCAAGGTTGGGTCTAGCCTTGACAAAAGCCTAAATAAATGGGTATTGCACGACTCGCAGCCCTACCAACACATTTTTAAAATCACATTGTTCTCGATGCCGTCCTCTGTACGTACGCATAAGTCGTAGGCAAGTACATCAATCAAAAGACAAAAATCTCTCTAATCCTAGCTTAATCAAATAAATAGAAATCCAGTCGGGGATCATGCTGGTCCTTCAATCATCAAAAAAAAAATCACGCGCGCCTCAAACCTACGCGCCCACACACTCTCTACTTTAGTCAACCATCCAGTCAAACGTCAACTGCAAACTCAGTCGTGCCTCGCGTGGTATACTTAGACTTTAAACCAAACTTATTTCCTGTCACTTGCAACACCGAAGGCGGATACCCTTGTAAGGGTATTCGCACCGACAACGCGCTTTTGGCTTCCACCTTTGCACATTTCTTTATCTCCTGCTCTGTGCTTACTATTCTTCATCAGCGGAAACATGCTTTCCCCCTCTTTGTGTTTGCTTTCTTTTCCTCATTGTGCAATCCTTCTTGTTGTTGGCCGAGCATGTTTTTCCCTACCGCATTGTGTTCCTTTTCCCCTTCGTGCATGTTTCTTCACGTCGATCTCTCCTTTCCCTGACTGTTCGTCTACCCCCTCACGTTGTTCGCAACCCTTCTTTCAGCAATCATCCCCCTCCGGGTCGTTACTCTTTCAGGCTTCTCCTGTCACTGCACATTCTACTTCGTGCTTTCCACCTACTACCTCGCACTCTTCATTCCCGCGGCTGCGCTATCTTTTCTCCCTCGCGAGAATCCCCCTCTCCCTTCCTCCTTCTCTTCTTCTTCTTCTTTTTTTTTCTTCTTTTTCTTTTTCTTCTTCTTCTCTTTTCCCCTCCGCGCCATCAGTGGTTAACGGGGACCCCCCAGTTTTAGCTCCTGGGTAACAGGTCCAAAACTGAAATTACGCTTTAGGGGTGATTTTTTTTATTTTTATTTTTTTTTATTTTTTTTTTTTGCCTGTTTTTGTCTTACTTCAAGGTTGTTGTGTACCAGATTTGGTCTCATTTGGAGCATTGGAATTTCCTCTGATAAGACCATTTCCAAAAACGCTGAAAATTCCAAAAATTCGCTGAATCCAAAATGTTATTCAAGTGCACTTTTGCCTCACTGTTTCACCCTGTTTTTATTTTATTTTTTCGTTTTTTTTCTAGTGGTTTGTAAATATGGTGTGCACTCTATGAAATGATGCAATTTTTGGTTAAAAAGGGCTTCTGGTTTTCTTATAAATAGCTTTACAAAAACACTGAAATTTTGGGTCACCGTTAACCGCCTCTCCTCCACTCATTCGCTGCTTCCTCGTGCTCTCCTTCCTCCAGGTCGGTGCGATGTTGCTTTCCCGCCACACACCGCTCACATTCTTCCTCCTACCGTGTGTTACGCGTCATAGTCCCCTCGCATGCCCATGCATAATTAGGCTGGCTACGTTTGAAGTGTTGTGCCGAGATGTCGAGGACCTTCCTGGGAATGAATCTGCCCGACAGTCGAGGCAGGTGCGTTAAGCTAAGTTGAAGAGAATCGTACATGTAAATATATATATATATATAACTTACCAATAAATTTAAAAAAAAAAGGAAAATCCAAAAGAAAAAGAAAAGAACAAAATCTAACCAAAATTTAACTGCTAACTTCCGTATCCTGCCAAGTGTCGAGCCCATTTTACAACAGTGGGCCTAAACCTAACTAACTCACCTTACCTCGAAACCAGAAATCGTAGATTCAAGCCTCGGTCGACGGAGCGTGGTGCTAAAGTTGAGTTAGCTCGGGGTCCGATGGATTCGATCCCCAAGTCATCTAATTCTCAATCCGCACCGAAACTTACTAAGCCAACCTCCATTTCGAATAGAAGGGGAGCAGCTCTAGTAAAATATAGTAGTGGGCCTCAGCCCGACCAGTGGCTGAGCCCGTTTCCTAAGTTTGTGTGTGTGTACGCTTGTTGGTCTGCATGATTGTATCAGCGCTTGTCGGCCTTAGTGTGTGTGTGACCCGCAGGCGCAGACCCTACATGGTCGATACTTACCTGTGGCCGTGACTTTGAGGGTTACGGCGGAAAAACACTCAAGTAGTGAGGGCAGGCATGCGACACTCAGAAGCGCAGGGAGAAACACTCAAGTAGCAAGTCGGTCGGTACCACTCAAATAGCAGCTCACATATATGGAAACGGCCGACAAGAAGACGAAAGCAAGCGTTAGCATCTTTAAAGGCCCAGCAGTGGTAGGTAGGCGGGTACCAATCCAAGTAGCTTGATTTTGAGGCATGTGCGAACGATATCAGAGTCCGCAATGATGTTTTTCTTTGAAGGGATGGGGTACCGGTTGCTTGGACAGGCCGAGTGATCAGGATGTCACCGCCCAAAAGACAAATGTCTCCTTACATACGGGAGGCTGAGCGAGAGCCTCAACTGCACTTGCAGTATGTGAGTAAGGACAAAGGTACCTCCCGAGCCAGTGTTAGGAATCTGGGTGCTACTGCAAAACCCGATGATCATACACTTATAATTGCTCCAGGCTAATGACGAGGGCATATATTAATTTATTTTCACTAACGTTATGACGATTAAGTCTCAGCGTGTGTCATAGATCTTCTCGACGTAACCCTAATCTAATCAACCCCTCGACCTCTTCACTCAGAGGGTATTACTTTCGATCCTAACCGTTCGAGCGCGCGTCTCAATAACGCACGTGCATACTTAACGAAAATTTCTCACCGATATTCCCCGACCTCAATGATCGAGGAATCGTTTTAAGGTGTCGCCCGAAGAACGCGTACATGTTTAAGTTCAGACCGACTCTGTCATGGTGGTCGATGCAATCGATGTGTCGATCGTAAAAACATGTTCAAATACCCTTGTAAGGGTATTTGATCCGGCAATGCTATGAAGCAAAGTAGGACACTGTCGGTGCGAATACCCTTACAAGGGTATCCGCCCTGGTTTTTGCTAGTGACAGAAAATAGTTTTGGTTTAGAGTTTAAGTATACCGCGCTAAGCGCGGCCGCGTCTGTAATTGCGTTGACTGGGTGGTTGACCACAATAGCAAGTGAGTGGGCGCACAGGTTTAAAGCGCGCGTGATTCTTTTTCTGTTGATGATCGTAAAGCCGGCCCGGACCTCGGTTGTTTTTGCTTGGTGATATTATTATTTATTTATTTATTTTTGAGTGGGTAGGAACTAGGGATATTTCCCTTTTGATTGGTGCGTTGGCCGAGGCGAGTACGCGTGCGAGGACGAAGGCAACAACGACGACCGTGTGACTGTGGCAGGTCTCGGCACGCGGAGGAGCGCGAGTGGCGGCTGTGGTACAACTTTGGTAAGTCGGCGCAAACGCTGGGCGGCCGCTCGCACGGTTGTAAGTGAAGATGAGACTAAGGCCAATTTCCCTGGTCCGGAGCGCCGCGCCGCACCGCCTTATATGGCATTCGGCGTGTTTTGGTCTCAGGCTTGGGCTTAGCCCTATAGGTTACCGCATCGGACTATTGATACGGAGGTTTGGGGGTCGAGGTCGGCGGGTGTCGGCGCAACAACTGCAGTGGAGCGTGCGGAGAAAATTGAGGGGTTGAGGGTCGACGGACTATCCCCCTCTGGTTTTTGTAGACAGACGTAGCGGCGGGGCAGATCCGCGGGACCGGTGGGGCTCTAGCAGTCCCCGCACCGTGCATAGGGGTCCTTATTTATGATATTTTATGTCTTTTAGTTTTTTGGTTTTTATTTATTTATCTATTTGTTTTCCCTTTATTGTTATGCGCAGCCCCGCTTTGGCCCGGAGCGCGGTACCGTGGGTGTAGCAGGCACCCAAGAGCCTAGCTCACTGGGTGCACCATTGAACTGTTGAAATACGGACCGCGTTCAAACCCAGATGATGGGCTTTGATGAGTAAAAGCCGAATATTCCGAATTGACTGAGGGCCGGGAGCTACATCTTTATTAAGTGAAAAAGGCCTGCTGGTACCAAGCTTGGGGATAACCCTTATAGGTTAGAGCATTGGACTGGTACACAGCAGGCGCAGGGATCGAGGCCAATGGCATGCGACAAGGGAGCGGAGGAGCGAGGTGAAAAGGCTTGAGGGGTTGATGGGCCTGCGGGACCATCCCCCTCGCCTTTTGCTGTTGCGTAGCCGAGCGTGGGATTGACGGGCAGGCTAGAAGGGGTGCCGAGATTCAGGCCCGGCTACCGCTTGGGTCTTTTTCTTTTTTTTATATATATATATAAATTATTTTTGATTATTACTATTTATTATTTCTTTTGTTCGCGCCTGTATGTGGACGCGAAAAACACGGTAGGTATATCCGTGAACTGTTGAAATACAGACCCAGATGATGGAACTTGATGGGCAAAAATAAATTTTTCTTATTGCCCCGGGCCGTTTCGCAAGGCCGTGGGGTGTCGTAGGCCGTGTCCTTCGGGACATCCGGTAAAATTGGAACGATACAGAGAAGGTTAGCATTGCCCCTGGGCGGGGTTGACACGTATAAATCGGGGGATAATGCCCCCGCTTCTTTTTTTTTGTCGAGTACTCGGTCTCCTTGAGATCCGAATGCATCGCGTTGCACAGTTGCGATGCGTTAATCAGTCGTAGTGCATGGCATGGTCGGTGTCGGTGCGGACTGGCAGCGCAGTGGAGGTAGACGGTCGGAAGCGGGCGAACCTGGCCAGGGACCCGCGCTGGGTGCATGCACGTTGGGAGACTGAAAATGGCGGGGAGTTGGATGAGGCGCAGTGGGAGAGGATTGATTCGCGCGATGTAGAACGCGATTAGGTGGGGGAGAGACGTTCCGGGGGTATTTGGGGTAAGGCAAGGATGATGGCAAAGTTAGTTTTAGTGTTAGTTTAGTAGGAATAGAGTTAGTCGGAAAAAGGTTGCGCGGTAACGACGAGCCTATGGCCATGGTAGAGGTAGGGAGAGGCGATCTTTCGCTCGATTCTTAATGAAATCGAGCGAAATAAAGTTGTAGACTATGTTTTTCTTGTTCTGCGAATTAGATCGTGAACTCAAAATGAGGTGAAGGTTAGCATAGGAAGAGATTGGTGAGAAAAGGCAGCGCACGGAGCTATGGGAGAAGGTAGTTAGAGGAAGAGGAAGACGTGAGATCTTACCCGTTGCTTGGTGTAAACTGGCACGGAAGGAGATGATCCGGGGGGTTTTGCTCGGGGCGAGTTAGATGGTGAGATCAGAAAGGAGAGAAAGTCAATGCGAAGAGAGGTTAGTGAAAAGGCTGATTCGCCGGGATATGGCAGCAGAAGGAAACGACGGGGAGAAGAAATTGAGCAGTTACTCGATCCTTGATGGAATCGAGTGAACTAATGGTCGAAATAGAGGGTCGGGGACAAGGCGATGTAGATGGTAGCATTAGTCTTGGCAATGGGTTAGTGAGAAGAAGATTAGTCAGAGAATAGGCTGCGCCAGGGAAGGATTTACAAACGGTGATGAATCTTCCCACACTTTAGTGGAAGCTTCATTCGTTTTTCTTTTGTCTCGTTCTTGCTGATACGTACTCGAACGGGGCAGGACCTTCTGCAGCGGACGAGTGTGGTGGTAGGATCTGTTCGGCCCCGGGGTGAGTAGAAAGTGGGGAGATGGGGAAACGGGTTGGCAGCGGGCAGGTGCACCTGCCCACGTTCTAGCTGAAGATTCATTTCTGAATTTTCTCCCGCTACTGAAGGAAAGTGACTTGTCGGATGAAGGGGGAGGTGAAAGGTACTTACCTTTGGCGTGGCGACGTTCGTCTTTTGCTCAAAGTTGTCTCCCTGCAGACGGGCGGTTTCGGATTCATAGAGTGTTAAAGCATCGGACTGTGTTTTGGCAAGAGATTCAGTCGGATTCGCTCATGTTGCAGTAGGTGGACGGTGGGAGAGAAAGACTTACCTGTCTTACTCGAACTACTGGCTGTGTTTTGCTGAAGACCCACTCCGTTTCGCTTAGGGATCGAAACGGAGACAGAGAGGGAAGAACTATGAAGGCTGAAGAATAATCCGACAGACCAGTGCATCGCTGCTACTAAGGAGGGCTGTTTGAGCTTTGAAGCTCGTGTAGCTGTTGCTGCTAACCCCCACGCTGCCATGGCGCCTATTGCTATTTTACCATACTGCTGACGGGTGCGGTTGGGCGCAACTGCGGGGGCCGATTGCCAATGTGGGATTTGTTGAGCCATGTCTCAGCATGGCCAAGCCCGCGGCCAAGCACTGAGTGCAGTGCCTAGTGGCAATGGACTATTGCAGCGGACTGGGTGCTACAGCTACTCCTGAACTACCCTTTGGGCTGCGGCCGATTGGTAGAGGCCGCATGTTGCTGGCACCTACTGTGGAACTGAGGTTGGCTGTTGCATTTTGGAGGAGACCGTGTTTTGTTGCTGTTCCTGTTGGCTGCACACAAGCCGCAGCCTACCATTGATCGCTGTTGCTATTGATCGGTGGCTGCTACCGGCGATTACTACTGTTGACAGCACGGTACTGTTGAACTGCTGCGGACTGCCGTGAGTGCCACTACGCTTGCTGCTGGGCGCTGCTGTTGCGTCTAAGGACCATTATACGCCGGTGAGCGGCCTCGTTCGGGCGAGACTTGGAAGGATGATCAGATTGGATAAGAAGGGGAAGCTGTTGCTGCAATTCTAAGGAGCTGTCAGGGGGGGGGGATTGTGTTTAGTGATCTGACTTTGGATCTGACCAAGCTGGTACATTGGCTGCCATTGCGGGGCCCTCATGCGATCCAAGATTACAAGGCCCTCTCTTGCGAGTCTGAGAGCACCATTCTTGGATCTGAGAGTCTTACACTTTTCTCTTTCTATCTTTCTGAGTCTAAATCTAGTCTGCTGGTTATGAGGGGAAGGCGGCAGGCGAGATTGCAACCCGTAGGTCCGCGTCAAGACTCTGTGGGGAGTCCACCCACCGATTGCAGGAGCTCTGCCAGAACCTAGGCGAGGTTCTGGAGGCAGGGAACCTTCAGGTAAATCATCTTTATCTGTATAACCCACTACTACTCATGTTTGCCTATCTCCCTATAGTATGATTGATGTATGCATGTGTTGTCCCTATGGTTTTTGCTTTCTCTTCAAGATATAATCAGACTAAAGGGAAAGAATGTGTGAGAGTGAAGTTCAAGTTCCTTCTTTATTCTGACTGAAAGCAGACAAAGGGATAAACTGGGGGAAGGTGGGAGGAAGACAGTTTTGCATGCGTTTGGAAGGGTCAACCAAAGCGTGAGCATTGTTTCTACTGTGAATGACTCAAGACTGTGTTTTATTTGACTGTTTTCTGAAGGACCAGGCATTGTTTCTACTGTGAATGACCTGGTTGCTATGTTTATTTAGTTGTTTTCTGGAGGACCAGACATTGTTTCTACTGTGAATGGCCTGTTTACTCTAGTTAACTCTGAGGTTTTGCCTGATTGAAAGGGTTTAATTTTCTTGTTTATGCTGAGGGGGATTTTTGGTCTAAGGCTAAGCACTGTTTCACTGGTGAATGGTTTAGCCTGAAAACCACGCACATAAATTAAACTGAGTATAAAGGAAAGTAATTTATGTATATTTGCATGTGAACTGGCAGCTGGGCATTGTTTCTACTGTGAATGGTCCAGCGTTAAGCCATAGCATTAAGAAGAGAAAAGGGAAAATACAAAGTATAAACGGAAATAGTTTGGGCAAACTGAACATTGTTTCTACTGTGAATGGTTCAGTCCCCTGCCCATATTTACATTTTCTTTTGAAAAAAAAGTAAGAGAAATACTAATCTTTGGATATTAAAGTGCTCAGGTTGACTAGGCATTATTTCCATGGCGAATGACCTAGTCATCTGCCCAAAAGAAGAGAGAAGTAGTTGTGCAACCTGTTCGTGTATATCATAAAGACAAGCTGGGCATTGTTTCCATGGCGAATGGTCCAGCTCTACGCCTTATGTAAGATGGGTATAAGGATGCAAGAACTTGAAGATTCATGAACTATCTGTATGGAATGAATTTAGGATGGTGAGAGTATTTACATTCGTGGTTTGGTTTGCATGTGACTGGATGAGATGACTAGTTTGTTTGGGTTTCAGTTTTATAGGTAGTTGCTCTAGTTGCTCGCAACGTGGTAGAGTCATAGGAGTTAGTGTCGATTCCTGCATTTTCTGTAATAACTTTTTTTACTTAGGTCAATTCATGCATTTTCTGTAATAATTTTTTTTACTTAGGTCAATTCCTGCATTTTCTGATATTTTTTCTTTTTCTTGGCTTTGTATAAATCTTAGCAAGCTTCTTTTCCTACGGGAAGCGCTGCCGAAATTTCTACAAATCCAAGAAGTTAGTCAACTTTTAACTTGTAAGAGTTCAACTTGTCTTTTCCATATATCTGGCTTAGTTAAAATCTGGGAAGTCTTCTTTTCTAAAGGGAATGTTGCCCAAATTTTTGCTAATTCAGGGAGTTAGACAAAATTGAACTTTGGGAAACCAAAGTTACTTTCAAAATTTGAATTTAACCTTGTATAAATTTTGGAATAGCACTTTTCTACAGGGAGTGCTGCCGAAATCTCTACAAAATTAAAGAGTTAGTTAAATTCAGTCTAAGGTTGAGCTCGAACTGTTGTTCGAGTTCATATCTGACTGAGTACAAATCTGGGAAGTCTCCCTTTCTAAAGGGAATGCTGCCCAAATTTTTACTAATTCAGAGAGTTAGACAAAATTTGACTTTCCAGAGTTAGAGATTATTTCTGCTTTTATATCTGACTGAGTATAAATCTGGGAAGTCTCCCTTTCTAAAGGGAGTTTTGCCCAAATTTCTACTAATTCAGAGAGTTGGACAAAATTTGACTTTTCAGAGTTAGAGATTATTTCTGCGTTCATTTTTGAGCTTATATAAATTCTGGAAAGACACTTTTCCTATGGGAAGCGCTGCCAAAATTTTCTTAGTTTATAGGAGATAGACTATATTTTGATAGGTGACGATTCAGGCGATCCATCCAAAATAAGGGAGATTCTGCAGTTGGTTTACCCTAAGCCTAAGCACTGACTTAAGAGTAGGCTTAGGTTTAACTTATAAGGAGATTTTGAGCGAGAATGTATTATGGAGTTCTATTCTCCATACACTTATGATCTTAGCTGGGGGATTGATCTGCCGTGTGTTATAGGTCGTTTTGATCATTTGATTCAAGTTCAGGGCTAGACCCAACTTGATCCCTTGAGGATCACTTTCTGTTATCACAGATAACAGGTCGGTTGCCGATTCGTCGGTCTACGACTCAATTTCAACTCTCCCTCCACACTCAACCTAAAAGGCTTTAGCCCTGATGATTTTGTTGTTTTATTAAGGTTTCACCCGGACTTTTATTGAATGGTCATTTAACAAAGGTGCTGAGTATTTAATTAAGGTTTGTTGGACATGAGGTTTGGGGCTTGCATGGCTAAAGCGAGTGGTATGAGTGTCGAAGGTGGTTGGGGTTGACTCCGTGTAGTGTGTGGGCTGTTGATTTGGTTCGTTGATGTGATTGCAGGTATGTGTTGTGAATCAGATTCTGGATTTGGTTGCCTGCGGTCACACATATACGTATTATTGTTAGAGACCCCAGTGAGACCGTGAAAAGTGATCGTCACACACTTAACCCTTATATATGTATACATGGGTATACTTGGGATGAATGTTTGCATGGGTTGAAGAGTCCCCATACTAAAAATCATACTCAGAAGCTGAGGGTAAGGGGCTTAGGGGAAGCCTCTCCTTCTATTTTTGTTTCTTGCTTTTTTTGATGATTTTCTTAGTCGGACGTTTGGTCCTGGGCCGGGATTCGAGGTCCTTGTCCATGATACCTCAAGCTCTAGGCTCTGCAGGGGGGGGGGGTTTCCCTCGCGCAAAGCCTATTTGATTTGCCTACCGAGACACTCAGGCCGAAAGCCGGAGGTGCCGCGGCGGCTGCATGGCTATTCCTTCAGCCGTGCAATGTCGTGAAGGGTTAGGCCCTCACAACACTTCGAGTCTGATACTTGAGTGTCATAAGCGGTACTCGGATCCACGAGGGACCGCTTGATTATGGGCACTACATAGTACGCCATCGTCGCGACTGCATGCGTACGCCTGCATTGCGGGTTGGTATGAGGTAGCCCCTCCGCTGCGCAGC
Source organism: Chara braunii (assembly GCA_003427395.1). Lineage (NCBI taxonomy): Eukaryota > Viridiplantae > Streptophyta > Charophyceae > Charales > Characeae > Chara > Chara braunii. The sequence goes on from BFEA01000973.1 coordinate 279,005, forward strand.
TTTATATTAAAATCCCGCGCGCGACGTTTTACCGCCCTAGTGTGTAAAAAGTTATGTGATTACGCGCGAAAAAGGTAGGGTACCCCAGGACTATGATATTGTTTACTAGGTTGGGAGCCTTCGGCCTATCCCTTATCTTTTGCTCTTTGGAGTTTTTTATAGTTGGACGTTATAGTCCGTGGTAGCCGTCAAAGTCAAACCCCTTGATGTTCGACCGCCACGACATCTTAAAGTTGTCTACTCAACCCCTCTGCACAGGGTGCAGAAGAGGGTGTGGTTTTCAACCGCGCATGGCGGTTGTCCAGCGTCGAGAGATTAACCCTCAAGGCGCGTGTCAGGCGACACTTGAGTGTCGAACGCGACCGTCGCGATTAACGGGGACCGCGCAAGTATGGGTACCACATAGTACGCCTTCATTGCGACTGCTTGCACACATTTGCATTGCGAGTCAATATGCGATGGTAGCCGTCAACTCTCATGCGCAACGCCTATCCGAATTTCGCATTAGAAAGTTATGGGGCGGCTACCGAGGGGCTAGGAGCGTTGTCGCGTTGTTTATGTTGTGTTGTTTCGTATGTGTGTGTGTGGGTTTTATTTTTTTTGTGTTCGTAAAGTGGTGTGCGCGTGGTGTGTGGAATGCGTCTTAGTCGACCGACGACGAGCCGCGCTTGAGACTTCAGCCCCCCATGATGCCGGTTCGCGTGCGGGTCCGATAGAGGCGTATTACCGTGCGTACCCCCTATGCTACAGCGAACGAGAAACGCCCTCGGCTGATCCACCTCTGCGATTGCAACTGGTTAACTTTCGTACTGTGGACTGGTAGCTCGGCGGGGATACGCCCACCGAAGGGAGGTGACAGCTCCTGTAAGGTGTAGGTAAGTCGTGCCTCGCGTAGGCCCTATCCTGTTGTAGGGGCTTGCGAGAGGTATGGCTGGCGCATTCGGCCTGAGCCGCTTAAGGAAGCTCCACATGTATGATTTGTGACGAAGGATTTAAACAACTCCTGCGTGACGTGGCCGGGAGGGTCCCACGCTGCCCTGGTGTGGTGACGGACCGATGCAGGAAGAGAGGTGGCGCCGTTGCCGGGGATAACGGAAAACCTACCGTTGTCCCTGGTGGAACGACATCCGGGTATGAGAAGTGAATAAGAAAAGGCATAAAGGAAGGACGAGAAAGTGAGGAGAAATAATGAATGACTAAGTATAGGTGAGGAAAGTTACCTACCTGAGTAAGGGAAGGTATGAAGGACGGACGTGTAACATTGGGTAAAGGTACGTAGTAAGAGTTAGGAAGGACGGATGGAATAGACCGGTCAAGGTGTAATGCTGAATAAGGGGATATGCTTGTTTTTCTCTTGTCAGGGAGCTTGAAGAGAAAGGTCTGGCAAGATGTCGCAGGGCGGCGGCGCATCGGGAGCCCCCAAGAAGGGCCTGACGCTCGATGACCTCATAGCGGCTATTGACAGGCATGAAAGAAATCCGAGCAATATCCCCAAGGTCGATACCTTCCATTTTTGTGGGGAAAAAGTCTTGGAATGGCTGGAACGAGTGGAACAAGCTTTGGTCGGGCGGTCGGACGTGGAAAAATTTCAACGCATTCTTCAGTATGTCCTCCACAGCTACCACCAGGAAGTGAAGAAAGTCATAGATGCGGCCCAAGGTAGCTCGGAGAGGTTCAAGGAGGGGATGCAGAGGAAATACCGCCTGGAAGACGGGCTATTGACTACTGCGGACCTTGAGGCGATGAACAAAGAGGATTTTACGACGATAGGGGCCTTTGTTCAAGAATTTAAGAAGAGGGCGCGAAAGGTCCATGGGATTTCGGAGGAAGCACAGTGCGCCATCTTCCTGGGGCTACTCACGGCATCGGAGGCCGTCGAGTTGACGAGACATGGAGGAGGTAACACCAAGCTCACCTGGGCCACCATTGACAGAGGGGTGGAAGTTGGGTGTTTGGACCAGGTGGAGCAACGTCAGGTACGCCTACAAAGGCAGAAGAGAAAGGAAAGAGATGCGACCGCTTCTGGGACCGCTTCTGGGACCCCGGGGGTAACAAGGATTGTTACAGACGTATTGGCACAGCTGGGGTATGCGACAGAGCCGGTGGAGCAAAGGAGGGTAGAGACGGCTGTCAAAATGAAAGGAAAGGAGCCGGTGATAGAAGAGGCCGTTGAGGAAGAACTCTGGGAAGAGGAAGAGCCGGTGCCACAACACCTGACAAAGGCCCAACGCAAAGTGCGTAACTTGGCGCAGGGCGGACAGGGATCAGGAAAAGCGCAGGCGCCTCAGGCCCAGGCAGCAGCCCCTTTAAATGTGGCGGCTTCATCATCTAGTATGGGCCCCTCGCAAGGTGGGGCGCCCTCCTACGGACAGTGGCCCTGGCCGGTGATCAATGCAATTGTGCCATGGGGAAGCCCGCCGCCAGTAGCCGGACCGCAAACAAGTATGCCACCACCCATCTACCCCGCAGCCCAGGCCCAGCCTGTGGCTCGGCCATCGTCGCCTACTCCCAGTTCACAGGGCAGTGTGGTAGGAGGTGGGAACCAGGGGCAGGGCAATCAAGGCAACGGAGAGAGGGGTGGAGGAAGGGGGCGAGGCAGGAATGGCGGCGGAAGAGGAAGGCAAAGGAATGGTCAAGGCCAGGGGTACCAAGGCCAAGGGAGTCAAGGCCAGGGGTACCAAGGCCAAGGGAATCAAGGCCAGGGGTACCAAGGCCAGGGGTATCAAGGCCAGGGGGACCAGGGAAGTCAGGGGTATGAAAGACCCCGTTTTGACTGGAGGACGGCCATCTGCCAACATTGTGACCAGTAAGGTCACACTATAAGGTTCTGTAATATAAAACGGGAAGACGAGAGGAGCGGGCTGATTTCCTCCACTATGGATAGGAACATCTACGATCAGTTTGGGAAGGCCATTGACAGAAGGCTTGGAGGAGTGAGGGCTGAAGCCCAACGAAGAGCGGCAACTAGGCCGCCACCCCCTGCCATGTTCAGGCTATGGCAGGAAAAGGAGGAACCACCGATTGGGATGGAGGAAGTAGGGAGCGATGAGGAAGTGGCTCAAGGGCTACAAGGAGGGAGTAAGAAGGAAGAGCCCATAATCACTGAGTCAGATAACGAGAATGAGGAGGAAAAGATGGAGCCTCCGTCCATCTTATTTGGGAAGATGGAGGACCTGTTGGATAAGATGGGGAGGTACCAACAGAAGTTGGTGGACCTCTGTGAGAAAGTGAAGAAATGGAGATCTAACATCCCCAAGGTGTTCCTCTATGACTCCGGCCCGGAGTCAGCGCCTGGACGACCCGGAGTAAATGTGGTGGGGTCGTGCCCACAATCGGGAATGATGGGGAGACCCCTCACTCCGCAGGCCTGGCTGGCACAGGCAGCACGAACGAGGAATCAAGCCAAGGCCAGCGCTGGGCAAGAGCCTCCGAGGAGGGAACCCGAACCAGGGTGAAGGAAAGAGGCTGTGGAAGTAGAGGACGACGATGATGAAGAGGAAGAGGACGAGAAGTTGCGCAGAGAGGAGGATCAGAGAGCGGAGCAGCGGGCAAGGAAAAAGGGAACCAGGGGAGAGGCCGAACCGGTCATACGTGACGGACCACCAAAAAGGAAGAAATACGCAGTTCGATTGGAAGAGGGATTTGACGTAGAGAGAGTAATTGACAGGCTGCTGGAAGGGCATAATGACCTCATGACCCTGAAGGAAATCCTAGCATCAGCCCCGCGACTCCGCGGTGAACTGAAGGGGAGATTGTCGCGGCGCCTGGTGCCCAATGTCTATCTGGGTACGATCCTGCCCAAGGAGGCAGAGTGGGCGGAGTCAGGTACGAAGATGGACTGGAAGTGCGTAGCCTGCGGCACGGTGGATTTGGTGGTGAAGGGTTCCAAGTGTGCAGCAATGGTGGACACCGGGGCGGAGATGAACATTATTCGGGATGCGGACGCGATCAGATTCGGGCTGGATTTTCGCCCGTTCCGACTGCAGTATTCTGCATGGAGCCAGCTGTAAGGCCGTGTTTTGCGGGACAACCTCGAATGTCCTCATCGAGGTTGGAAAGGTGAACGCCAGGGCATGCTTCTTCATAATGTCGGACGTGACCATGGAATCCTCCTGGGGAGGTCATTCCTAAGCAGGACGGAGACCGTGATGTTCAACAAACATGACGGGACTCTAATTCTTCTCTTATGTAATCCTGCCTGCGGGAATTATGAACTAATTACCTGCAAGAACACCGGGCCAAGGAGTATAAGGAACTGGCCCAATCCAGGATCATTCACGATCGAGGAGTCGGAAGGGGAGTGCCGGAGGTTTCGGGCAGAGCCCGAAGCAGGAGAGAGGGTGGAAGCATTTTCCCTCAGCCTGTCAGATGTTGGGAAGGCCATGAACCTGGTGGCCGTGCATGAGATGGCAGACCCGGATGCCATCCAGGCCTTGAGGGAGTAAGTTCTGGAATGCCCCGAGGCGGGAAGGTTGAAGTTGGTATATCGGCTCCCAGGCAGCGGAGGGCACCCCGCATCAGCGCAAACACAATCTGTGAGTCGGCCTTTTTTAGGGGACGGCTCAAGCAGGGTTCCTAAAGGCGGTACAAGACGGTAGACAAGAAGTGCCGCCCAGTTCCCGTCCTCGTTACAGAAGACGAGGAAGCATATTACGAGAGGGAACGAGGGTTGATACGGCGAATGAGGGAAAGTGCTTTAGCAGGGCCATGTCGTATCAACGAAGGGAACGAGGAGGAATTGATTATAGGCGAGCCCGACTTCCTGCTGCCTCAGGAGCGAACGTTGATGGTGGAACTAATGAAGAGGAGGCATCGCGCCTATGCGTTTAATGACGGGGAGCGTGGCAGGCTGGATGTGGACAAAATACCTATGATCCGCATCCATACCGTGCCACACGAGCCTTGGAACATGCGAGGGGCGCGATATCCTAATCCTGACGAGGAAAAGAAGGTGGTGGATTACCTCGATGGCAAAATACGTACACAAGTCGCCGACTATTCGAGTGGACCGTATGTGTCCTCGTGGTTCTGCTTTATCACGCCTAACGGGACGCTGCGGTGGGTGCAAGATTTGCAAAGACTGAATGCGGTGACCGTGCGGGATGCTAGAGGATTGCCCAATGCACACGCGCTGTCAGAATCCTGTGCTGGAAGGCCTATAATCTCACCTATAGACCTGTACTCAGGATATGATCAGTTCCCAGTCTACCCGTCGGACAGGCATGTGACGGCTATGCACACGCCACGAGGGCTAATCCACATGAACGTGGCCTCGCAAGGGTGGACCAATGCGGTAGCAATGGTCCAACGGGCCATGATTCGAGCTATGCAGTCAGTCAGCTCCCATATCAGACAACCATACATCGATGATTTGGCAGTGAAGGGGCCGGCAGTGAAGGAAAGCGACGAAGTCTCGCCGGGGGTGAGGCGCTTTGTCTGGAAGCATATCCAGGACCTCGAAAAAGTCCTGAGCCTGCTCGAGGAACATAACCTCACGGCAAGCGGGGCCAAATCCAGACACTGCATGAGGGAAGCGACTATTTTGGGGTTCGTCTGCAGCAAGAAGGGCCGAAGGCCGAATGTGAAGAAGACGGACAAGATTACTGAGTGGCCGGTTCCGTTCCACTCAATAACTGATGTCAGGAGCTTGCTTGGTACGTGTGGATTTTGGAGGGCCTTCGTCAAGAACTTTACCGCTAAGACTGAACATCTGAGGAAGTTAGTTCGCAAGGACCAGGAATGGGTATGGGGTAAGGAACAAGAAGAGGTGGTGGCTAGGATGAAGGAGGAATTTCGAGGAGGGTTGGTGCTAGGAGCACCAGATTATTATGCTACGGAAACACGACCCTTCATTGTTGAAACAGATGCGGGGCCGACTGCCTTAGGGGGAGTTCTAATTCAGGCGGACATGGAGGGAAAGGAAAGACCCCTGCGATTTGAGAGCCGGACCCTCTGTACGACCGAGAGGAATTACTCTCAGTTCAATAGGGAGACCCTTGCCGTCCTCCACTGTCTGCGGATCTTCCGGAACTACATCTTCGGCAGGAGGTTTATTTTGAGAGTRGATCCGACCGCCCTGGCCTACTCTCTAAGAAATTACGTTCCATCAGATCCAACGGTTGCCAGGTGGCTGACGTACATCTGGATGTTTAACTTCGAATTGGAGCGGATTCCAGGCAGTAAGAACCGGGCGGACGGGCTGAGTCGGATCAACTGGGATAAACAGGAAGGGGAGGCGGTGGAGAATACGCCCCCAGTTGATGGATTTCTGGACCAGGAAGAAGATGTCCCTCTTCATATCAACAAGTGGTCGTCGCGAGTACCCAGCTGTGTAGGCTATACTATCTGGCAAGCGCCGAATGGGTATGAAAGGAGGGCCGAGTTAGTCCTCAAACTCTTTGAAGAAGAGGATCCCGGGGGTGGTAGAGATATTCAATGGATGATGGAGTTAGCGCTGACCAGCTCGCATAGCCTGGTGGAGGACATGAGGACGATTGAGGAAGGACCTGGCCAGGTAGAACGGCATGAGGACCTGATGGGGGGAATGTATCTCCTCGTCAACACGTTATTGCAGGAAAGCCTCGACCAATCAGGCCCGTTGAACCCGGAAGGGAATATGGACGAAATGCCCGAGAGTCAAGACGACGAGTTCGAGGAGGGGGAGATTAAGGAGGCTTTTCGTGCAGAGAAGTATGACGGGATCTACCTAGAGCTGGAGCTTCTTCTATCATGTGAAATGCGGCTTAGGGATGCAAGCGATAGAGCTCAGAGGATGCTGCAGCGCTACTTAGTGAGAGACGACCACCTTTTCGTGAGAAGAGAAGTGGGGAATCCCAGGAGAGTCGTCTGCGGTAGGAATCGTCAGATCGACGTCGTAGCAGCGCTTCACGATGGCATTGCAGGAGGGCATCGAGGGGTGCAAGCCACGTATGCCAAGATAAGTGAGCTGTACTACTAGGATGGGATGATGGACATGGTCGGGAAGTTCTGCCGATCCTGTATACCCTGCCAGGAGAGATCTCGTTTAAGGCAAGGAGAGTCGCTGCATCCAAGGCTAGAGCGAGAGGTGGGGGTTGTAGTGCATCTCGATCTACTTTTTATGCCGCTTGGGGATCAAGGCTATAACTATATCTTCGATGCGCGCGTTAACCTGTCTGGGTTCGTAGACGGGCGTGCTATTCGCACAAAAATCGGGTTAGTCCTGGTGAGCTGGATCGAAGAGTACTATCTGCTCTATCCTTTCGTCAGGGAGTTCGTAATGGACAGGGGATCGAAGTTTACCTGCCAGGAGGTGCAAGAATTATTATCAAGGTATGGTGTAGCAGCCAACTACACCACGGCCGCGCACCCCCAGGCAAATCCTCTCGTGGAGAGAGGGCATAGTACCATTACGAGTCTCCTGGCTAAGTGGACCGAAGGTAGGCCTAATCAATGGCCGAGATACCTAAGGGCGGCTTTCTTTGTCGATAACATTACAGTAAAAAGATTCACCAAGTATGCACCGGCGACACTTTGGTATGGAAGGCACGCCACCTTCCCTATCGAGAGCTTTCTTAAGACATGGAGGCGCCAGGATCTGGAAGTTAACCTGTCATTTGAAGAGTTGCTCGATATCCGGGCGCGGCAGATAGGGGCGATAGAAGAAAGGATCCAGGAGGCGTCTGATCAGCTGGCGAGAACCCGTATGGATGATAAGGCTCGATGGGATCAGTCTGCGCGGGTGAGGAAAGTACCCTTGACAGTTGGAGATGTCGTGCTTCTCTACGATTCATCACTGGAGAAGCARTGGTCCAGGAAGCTCGATAAGAGGTGGTTAGTTCCCTACCGGATCGTACGGGTCGGAGACTTCGGGGCGTACTAAATTGAGGAGCTAAATGGGACTGAGTGGAAGGATTGGGTATCTGGAACGCGACTGAAGAAATTTGTGGCGAGAGAAGAGGTAAGAGAGATGACCTGACTGTCTTTAGAATAAAAGTAGCAGAGTGTGTAGGTTGGGTAGGATGCATGCTGTATGAGTGTGGTCTGGTCTGAGTTTGCTTAATTATCACCTGTTTGCTTACCCCAATGTGTGCCTATTGTCTCCTTCGCCTGTTGTGCAGGTCTGACTTTACGAAGACAACCATGCCAAGAGGAGGGAGGGGGACACGGCCGCCTCGGAGGCCGTTGGGAGCATCAAGAGGATATGAGCGACATGGGCCTCGTCATCGAGAGAGTACTCCGGTATACGATGATGGGGACATCGAGCTATTCCTGGACAGCTTTTGGGATTATGCGAGGCGTATGGGTTGGACCGTGGCCCAGGCAATCGAGAGACTGAGGGGAGCCGACAGATTCGAGGAGCCCGTCGCACGGATCCGTAGAGAGGCGACGACGAGATCAGAGGTGGAGTGGAGGATGCAGGAGTTGCGACCCTCGCCTGTGGGACCTGATGGCAGGCCGATCCACCTGGAGATTGGAAATGCGTCGGACTTCATCCCCGCGTTTGAGTGGTTCATGCAGGGGCAGGGTATACCAAGAAATGATTGGATGCAGACGCTACCACTCGGGACAAGGAAGGCGGAAAGGCCACTGGCTAGCCAAATCAAAAGCATGGCCCGGGACTGGGAGAGTTGCAGGGCACATCTGAGAGAGGCCTTTCGACGGCCAGAGCCCCCTCAGCCCAGAGTTGAGAGGCGTCAGAGGAGTCAGAGGCAGAGGGACCCTGAGCCCAGGGAGGCGAGACCGTCTCGAGGAGGACGAAAAGCCCTAGCCAGGAGAGAAGAGGAACCGGAGCTGGAGCCAGAGGCTGAGGAGCGAGGGGCGTACCCTGAGTGTGGGTTGGGACCMGTGGAGTTCCATCGGTTTACCGAGGGTGGATTGAGGAGATCGCCAGCGCGCACGCAGGAGGAACCGCCAGCATCTGAGGGGCCCTTGAGGGAGTTGGAAACACATTTGGATATCTCTCGGTGGGGGGCGTCGCCTTAGGGTGAGGAGCATGGAGAGCAGGCAGAGGAGGTGCCACGAGAGGAGGTGCCACAAGAGGAGGTGCCACGAGAGGAGGTCAACAGGAGGAGGTGCCACGGAGGGAGGTCCAGGGTACTCAGCGAGAGAGAGGGTTGGGCAATGAGGGGAGACGTGCAGGGAAGGAAGTAATAAAGGTTGGAGAGGACACGCCCCCACAAAGGCAAGCGGTGGGTCTGAGACTCGGGGATGTACCAGGGAGCACCCGCCAGGCAAGAGAGGAGTTGCAGGGAGAGGAGACCCCATTACCTTCGTCAGAAAAGGCTGCTTCGCCAGAAGGGTTGGCAGAAAGGAGGAGAGAGAGGGCAGCTGGAAGGAGAGAAGCCTTGATCCTGATTGATAGGCACCTAGCAGCTCATGCCCTGGAGCACCCAGCACCTGCATTTTTTTTTTCGAATTTGATAGCGAATTTGGATGTGATTCTCAGGTAAAAGTTATTTATTTTATTTTTCTTCATAACATATATTTTTTTGGAATGTTTAGAGAACTTTGTTCTTTTTTTTTTTTTTTTCGTGCGAGGAATTGAACTCCGCGTTCGGTCACGTTCACTGAACGCGCGTTCATTCCGTTCAGTTTCTGAACGAAAAACCGCGTTCAATAAATGCGCGGTAACATAGAACAGCGAGCTGTTTGGGCATACAGCCGCCATAGCCAATTGCAAGAGAGCTCTCATCTGGTTGCGATATCACTGAGTACTGTGTGGGCGCATGTCGCTAGTTCACTGTGTCGCTGTTTACACGCATGCAAAGTGTGAATGGGACCAGTCTGATTGCAATATGGACGATGCACGGAATATCTATTGCATAATTACACTTTAGTCTATGTAAACAAAGCAAAAGCAAATAGCATAATGGACCTGGGTAATCTTCCTTCTGAGAACAAAATAGTAGAATAGTGAGTCAATGTCCGGGCCCAATCGGGCAGCACCAACAGCATAACCCAGTGTAGCTCTCTCTTCTGAATGGCGTCAGGCGCCCTATCTATTCTACAGCCTATCTTACAACTACAGTATGAAAACAACCACACAACTCGGCGTTCAGAGAGTAGATGATGCCAACATCAACGCCTATCTCTTCTCTACCAAGTATGTCCTTTTCTCCCTTCACACCCTCGTCCCCCAACTCACGGATGCCGCATGTGCTTCACCTATTGTGTAGGTAATAATAATAATAATAGTAATAATAATAATAATAACGAAAATAATAATAATAAAAATATGCAATGAACATGAATGTGAACGAAGCACGAAAATCCAATCTGCAAAGTCCTACTGAAGACAAAGCTGTCAAAGTACAATAATTCGTGTGCATGAAGGTCTGTATGGGGCCCAGACCCGCCCCAGGCCACGCAGAACTCATTGTTCTGCATTGGGATGTGTGACTAGGCACTGCCCAGACCCAGACTGCTGCGTCCGGCTGTGACACCGAACTCTGCAGATGGAAACTCAAATGTCAAAGTCCATTGTAGAGTCAAAGGTACCATGCACAGGCCCTTGGCCAGATACACTCACTTGTGATGTGCAGGTACCCAGACAGCACCGAGGCTAAAGAAGATTCAGTTTCGGTATAATCTGAGCCCTCGTCTGCATCGAGATCTGGACGACTGAGGGAGGCAGCATCCGGGCTCAGACCCCAGGTCAATAATACATAGGGACTAACTCTCCGACATTTGACTTTCATTCAGTCGCGTCAATGCTGACTTTCTACTTTCACGACGACGCTGGCTTTTGGCCGGCACTTGTGAGATACGGCGGCGCGCTGTTGGCCAGACATGCTGGCTGGCTTGCTCTTGTCCACTTGGTATGCTGACGTGGCTGCTACATTGGAGAGATATAGTTGTTATGATTCATCGTACTTAGGAGGTGATCACGACTGTGAAAGGATCAGAGATACGTACCTGTTTGTCTTGAGGTTGATGATGCTCCAGCGCTGATGATGGACTATTGGTGTGCCACGTGACACTTTGAGGAGAACTTCATATATCGTTCCAATCATTGTTGCTGAGGTGGCGACAGTGGAAGGGAAGCCCGAAGAGGAAGCGGGCGCAGTATTCTTCTCTACCCTCTAAGTCTATCTTCCCAACCTCCTGCTTATTCGTCCGTGTATGTTATTCATCTCTTTGTATCTGGTAACGATTTCACTATTAATATCTCATCAGCTGGTTGACGATTTGTAGACTTCCATTATCAACAAGTATCGTCACGACTTAGGTTCATTATAAAAGCATGAGCAGTTAGCACAACGGAACCGGGTAACCATCCATTTGAGAATGATACAGCAGAATCATGAGTCAATGTCCAAGCCCAACAGGGCGACATCAACAGCATAACCCAATGCAGCTCTCTCTTCCGAATGGCGCCAGGGGCCCTATCTACTCTACAACCTACCACTACAACTACAGTATGACAGCAACCAGACAACTTGACTACTAGCGTGTGATGATGTCAATACCAATGCTGACCTCCACCTCCACCAGGTACGTGTCCTTCTTCACTCCCCACCCCAATCCCCCACTCACAGATGCCACGTGCATCTCGACTTTTCCTCTTCTCTCTCTCTCTCTCTCGTAATCTGTAGCTGCTGAGAGGTCAGGTAGTGAGAGGGTGATGGAGATATGGTGGTTTTAGAGGCGGTATACGAGCGTGGGCCATCTACAGAAACCCAAGTGATGAAATCACTCATCTGAGCGAGTAATAGTAACCCGAGTGGAGAGCATAATTGCACCGGAAACCATCCACAAAGAGCGATACAATGTAGTATTGAGCCTATGTCCAAGCCCTTAGGCCACGCCAACACAATATCCAGATTCGCTCTCTCTGTCTAGCGCACAACCGACTTTACTCCTATCCACAGTTGTGTTCACACCACAGGCTTCTTTCGAAGACCAAATGTACATAACTGTCAATACTGTATCCATCCCTCAAATTACTATTTAATAGTAACAATAATAATAATAACAATATTGATACTGATAATATAATAATAATATTAATTAATAACAATAATAGTGGTGCAAGGATATAATCAACAGTGTGATGTCAGTTCCCGATTGCACTATCCCAGTGAAGGCCTCATAGTATTGTAGTGTTCACAGAGTAGCATTGCACCAATAATCTTACTAATGAAGACAGCGTAATTATGAAACCCAATGTCTACGAGAGCTCGCTCTCGTTACCACCAACATGAGCATCCAGGCCCTACCTCCCTGCACAGCTACTGCCGACCTATGAAATGACAATGCCACAGTTTGCCCTCAGTGGCAGTTCGAAGTACTAGCACGTGGCAACCACTATTGTACGCGTCAATCATCAGGTATGCCTCGTGCTCCGCTCACAACCGCGATCCCCTGCATAGTCACCACGTGGACCCCAGGAAAACGCATAATAATAATAATAATAATAATAACCATAATATTAAAAATAATAATAATAATACTGTAGGGAAAGTAAGCAACAACGAGATGACATTTCCAGGTCACACTATCACGTCAAAAGCCAGATAGCTACTCTATGTTCATCGTACCAATAATATACTAAGGGACGTTTGTAGCATCGGAACCTGATACCCATGGGGAGTGCACTCTCTCCCCTCAACACAAGAGTCCAGTTCCCTCGCATCCACCCTTGGCGTTCAGCGCCTAGCCTACTCCTACACGGCTACTACAGACTACAACAGACATGCAAAAGTTGACATCAGCGGCAACCCGAAGTAGTTCAAGATGTCTCCCAGATGCAGACTGCTGCCAATACAAGGTATGTGCCTACACACCATCATCCTCATCATCATCCTTCGCCAGCATCATCATCATCATCCATCATCATCACCATCATCATCATTATCATCATCTCTTCTCTCAACTCTCTCTCTCTCTCTCTCATACACACACACACACACACCCTCCTGCTGCATACTGTAAAGGCTGTCTCTTATACACATCTAGATGTGTATAAGAGACAGCCATCATCCTCATCATCATCCTTCGCCAGCATCATCATCATCATCCATCATCATCACCATCATCATCATTATCATCATCTCTTCTCTCAACTCTCTCTCTCTCTCTCTCATACACACACACACACACACCCTCCTGCTGCATACTGTAAAGGTGCAGGCCAGAACAAGAACCAAATTCTCATACGAAGTACAAGATATCATAGCGGAAGACTTCGATACCAGTGATCTGACAATCCATATTGCGTTGCAGCCCCAATCATACATCATCATTCCTCTACGGTGTGAAGAGGCCTGTTGCTATACTCAATAAGGCGGCGCCAGGTCAGACATACACAGACGAAGAGGATGGGAACAGACGAAAGGCAGGGAATCAGACGAAGAAGAGGAAAGAATGGGAATGTCGTCAACACCAAGTCTTCGGTATGGTCCCAAATAATCCCTCGTCAAATGTCTGAATCCCAACGTCGAGCCTGAATCCAATGTCGTCAAGCTCCAAAGTCACCAATCTCTCTCCTTCTCGTAGCCTGCAGACGCAGTGAAGTCAGGTAGCGAGAGGGTGAAGGAGAAGAGATGGTGGACTTAGAAGAGAAAGAAGAAAAACTCTCTCTCTCTCTCTCTCTCTTCTCTTACTTACACTCATTCACGCATGCGCACACGCACACACACGCACGCACGCTCACATTCCATCGATAGGATGAGCAAAAAAAAAAGGGGATGAATCTTCTGCTGAAACGTGGAAATATACACTGCCACCTTTTGATTTGCTCATTCTCTCGATCCGCATAGCGTGCGATGAGCCGTAGGTAGGAGACTTGGCTGTTGGCCAAGGTCGAAGACTTATCGTCTCCCTCTCTCTCTCACACACACACACGGATACCGTGGATACTGTAAAGGTGCAGACTAGAACCTACGAAATGCAGGGTGGCGTAGTGGGAGACTTAGGTAGCAATGATCCGAAGGATCATCATTGCAATGCAGCCCGACATGCATCATCATCGTTCCATGGACTGGAGGGGCCAGGCGCTTACACAGGAGGAACACGCCTGTCCTTCCATACACAGTCGAAGAGGAGAGGGAGATAAGACGAAAAAAAGGGAAGATGGTGATGCCGTCGACACCAAGTCTGCAATACAGGTCCCAAATAACCCCTTTCCCCTGTCTATATCTCCCTGTTTAGTCTGGATCCAAGGTCGTCAAGTCTCAGATCACAACCCCTTTCTCTCCCTCTCTCTTTCTCTCCCCCACTTCACCCCTCTTTCTCTCTCTCCTTTTCTCTCTCCATTTCCTTCTCCTTTCATCTTACCTTTGATCTTTCCTCTTCCCTCCTTTCTCTCCGATCGCAGATGGCGCAGGCGTTCCTACCAGGTAAGTTACATTCTCTTCCTCTCTTTCTCATCTCTCTCTCTTTCTCATCTCTCTCCATTCTCCTTCCCGACCTTTCTTTCTTCCCTCTCTCTCTTATTTCTTTCCCTCACTCTTTCTCTTTATCTCTCACACTCTCACATTGGAAGAGTTTTCTTCTCTGTACGTGGTTTTCGGGAGGTAAGTTGTTCCTGAATGTTCAGCTTTCGGCAATAGCGACGCAAACGACCCAAAGGAATATCCGAAATGAGTGCCGTAATCGGTCGGCGTCTCAAGGTACAGAAGCCCTGTCGACTTTGAAGGACCATATCTCGAACTCGTTGCCAACAAGGATCCGTAGCTCGGCCGTTCTTATCGTCGTCCGTCGTCGATGAAGCCATTTGAAAARCGCAAGGAAAGAAAAAAACCGCATGAAAAGACGAAACTCTCTACCGACAAACGTATCTGCATCGAGGTAGCCTAATCAAATTTCTCCTTGCCGGACGTGCGTGCACTTTTAACGATGCAAATGATATGCGAGTCGTCCCTTCTTTAGTCAGTCCACGAGATCCTACTAAACTGGCAATCTCGACCGCCCATGTCACRCGAGCGACCACAACCTCTTYCCCCAACGGATCCGTTCTCAGTACACTGTAGTAGAAAGCAACAATCTCCCTCTTTATCTCACTCACATACTCGCACAYGCGTACATGCACACTCACTCTGCTACTTACTGTAAGGTACATGCCAGAACAAGATATAATCCTTCATAGTGTAGCGGAAGGCTTAGATACTAAAGATCCGAACAAACGATATCGCAATGTGGCCCTCAGCATACATCATCATCATCATCATGGTGTGAAGGGTCTGGTGCTCACATGTTGACAACATCAAGCCTGTGATACAGGCCCCAAATAACCCCCCTGTCAAACGTCTGAATCTCAATGGCGAGTCCGAATCCAATGTCGTCAAGTCTTGAGTCACAACACTCTTTCTCCTTCTCATAGTGCGCCGATACCGAGAAGTTAGATAGGGAAAGGGTAAAGAAGAGACAGTGGACTTAGAAGAGGAAGAAGAAAAACTTTTTCTCTCTCTCACACTTACTCTCACCCCCCCCCCCCCCCTCTCTCTCCCTAAAACCCCCCCAAATTTTCTCTCTCACACACACACACACCCCCCCCCCCCCCCCCCCACACACACACATACACACTCACATATAGTATGTATATTTCCTTGTCCTGGCGGAAGATACATTCAATTTTTGCTCATCTATTGATGCAATCGATGCAAGCATCGCGAGACCAGCCCAAGGGCTGGAGACTTATCTGTTCGGCGATGCGTATCTCACCCAATCTCTCCCTCTCTCGTAGTCTGCAGACGCAGTGAAGTCAGGTAGCGAGAGGGTGAGGGAGAAGAGATGGTGGACTTAGAAGAGGAAGAAGAAGAGTTTCTCTCTTTTTATTCTCTCTTTCACACAGACACACATGGCAGTGAACTTGTCCACGTTCTAGCCGTAGATTCATTATATATTTCATTTATTTATTTATTTATTTATTTATTTATTTATTTATTTATTTTATTTATCCTATTGGTGGGAGTAAGTCGATTGATTTGACGCCTTACATGTTCTATTCTCTCCAACGTCGTCGTCTTCACCGTCGCCTTCGGAGCCACTGTCGCTACCGTCGTCGTCGTTTGTCCGGTCATGTAAGCTTTCCCTTTTTCTCCTCCTCTTCTTCTTCTCCTTCACCTCCTTTCTTTCTTCGTCCTCTCTTTCTCCTCTTTCCTCCTCCCTTCCTTTTTCTTTTTCTCCACTCCTCCTTCTTCCTTCTTTCGCCTTCTCCTAGCTAGTCCTTTGCCCTTACTGTGTGTCGTCCGCCTCCGATTCGTCGTCCGGCTAGATAAGTATGGCCTCGACTCTTCCTCCTTCCTTCACTCCCTACTCCTCCTTTCTTCCTTCTTCCTCCTCCCACCTTCTCTTTTCCCGCCGGTGTTTTCTACTCCGGTTGCGATCGCTGCCCACTTTCGCGTTGCTTGCCCGTACTCCTTCCTGTCTCTTTTCTTTGTCTGCGCCCCCGCTGTACTCCAGTGCTCGTATCGCCTTGCCCTGCGATGGATGTCTACCGGCCTTAATCGGGTGGCCTCTTTACTAAGTGAATCAGTCCCAATATCGGGGCGCGATTCATTTGGGCACCTTGGGGCAGGTAGGCCGTGGAGGAAAAACAAAACAAAAAACAGTAAAAGAAATCAAAATAAGAAAACTGAAACAACGAATCTAACGAGATTCAACCCATAATTCACCCCTACTTTGCCAAGTGTCGGATCCCCACGACACTCGGTTCTCAATAACAACTAACTTTACGAACTCCTACTCGTAAGGTCATGGTTTCGAAACCCGCCCGTCTGAGGGCGGGTGAGAAAAAAAACAAGCCCCGCCCCCTTTGTAGCTAGCAAAAGAGCTAGCCCAGAGGCAGCTCGGATTCTATCCTGGCGTCCCCTGCTTATAAGTCCATTCCTCTACCTACTTGGCTAGCTCTTACCACGGTATGGTAAAGAGCTGCCCCCCCTATAAGTAGACGTAGTGGTCTGATCTTTTTAGCCTGCGTGTTTGTGCACGCTTGCCAGTCAGTGCGCCCGTCCGTAGGCTTGTCGGTTTGAGTATGCGCGCGCCCCCAAGGGCATCTGGTGATCGTTAGGCCTGAAGGCCAGTACTTAGCCGTGACCGCGCCCTTTTGAGGGATGCGGTGGAAACATCCAAGCGGCGGGTGGGTCGGTACCTCACCATATCGAGGTCGACGCGGCGGTACTTGACTCGGAGGCCAAGTAGGGGAAGACAAATACCGAAATTTTTAGAACATTTGGTACCGGAAGATAGACACGCACTAGACCAAGTCTCAGTGCGTGTCGTAGACCTACCAGACACTTCATTAACCCACCTGACCCCAGGACCTCTTCTGTCGAGGGGCATTACTACTGATCCTAATCACCACGGCGCACGTCATAATAACGCGCGCACATACTTAACGAAATTTTCTCACCGATTTTTGCCTCGGCCTTAGTGGCCGAGGAATTCGTTTCTAGTGTCACGCCAAGCGTGCACACCCCTTTCATTCCAGACTGGCTCCGTCATGGTAGCTATCGCCGCCACCACGCCGAATGCAAAGGCATGGCAAAATGCCCTTGTAAGGGTATTTTGTCCGACAGCATCCCAGACCTCATTAAGCGACGTCCCCGTCGCTCGGAGAACTATATGCAAAAAACAGAAGGATTCCGACAAAGAATTCGTCAAATCCGAACCCTGGGGTGAGATGTGGTTTAGGATTGACGTTGTCACCTCACTTTTCATTACTACTGCCGGGATTTTAACCCGGGTCTCCCACATTATAAAATAACTGGCTGACTCGAAGTGGGGATACTAGATCTGTACTACAGTATATGAAATAGTTAAGTATAACAACGTACCTTTCCTTTCCCCACATCCTTAGACTTTGGATCCATGTATTCGTTGGTTGTTTTCGGGGCTGATGTTCGCGTACGAACTCATCCCGTCAAACGCGGGTCTTAACCGAGACCTTGGTTGTTCAACTCTTGATATTACTTGTCCAAAGTTGCCTGTTGTCCTGCCCGAAGCCTAATACAGGAGGACAACGGTCTCCATCTTGACCCACCACAACTTTTCTGATCAGGCCGGAGCTGCGGCCCACCACGTTGTTCCTTATCGGTGGTTACCCTCGTTGGTTGCGCAACGATGGGTTAGTCATCCTATGAATTTCAAACTAATCTCGACCCCTTCGACACCCACCTGAATAGGTTTCTTCACTGGGGTGGCCATCCCTCTAGCCCCTATTCTAGGCCATAGTCGAAGGGTCCGCTGCCTGGTTATGCTAGGTCAGCAGCCCACGCTGGGAGTTACGTCCGAACGATGCCAATTTTTCACCATAGGCTTGGTAGTTTTATGCCCTCAGGTTAACCCTTGAGGTGGATGAACGATGCTTTAAATAAACCAAATAAATGAGAATTTTTAATAAATTGAGCATTCGTCAGGCTGCCACTCAGGGTTGTGCTCTCCAAGTCTTTGATCATAGCTCGGTGAGGCACGCACCTCGGGGACATTTTGTATATATATATATATATATATATATATACCATTATTTTTAAGATAAACATTTGTTGACTCTTTGCTTGTCAGAATTCACGAAGAAAACATTACTTGTATGAAGATTGTCAAAGAATTTCATTAAAAGAATTGATAAGACTCAAAGGAGTCTATCCATGTCGTAGCATGGTCTCAAACATGAAATGTACAATCAATCCAGCCTTTGAAGTTTTACAAGCACCCATCAAACTTTCACATGAAATACAGATTCGTCCGTTCCTCTATCACCTCTTTAGATCTCAACAGAGTCTAGTAGTGATAGACGAAGGGAGATCTTAGGTTACCAGAGACTCAACCAAAGACAAAGGTTCACACACAATGTGACAAGTGCGTCGTGTTCACCAACTCATCCCCCTTGAAAGATATATAAATACAAATATGTTACAGAGTCAGATTGCCACTTACTTCTACTATCCCTCAAGTACCTCACATGTCTTTTCCTATACTACTTCCTATGCTAAGTCTCCTTATCTGAATGAAGAAAGCAATACAACATGTCTCACACTTTTCCTCTGTCTAACTGAAGAAGAAAACACATACCACATGCTCTAAATTACCCCTTTCTCCCTCTCATAATTGTTTTAAAAGTCGATACAATCATGATTTACTCAGAAACATCTACCTATTCGTACCTAGAAATCAATTGGCAGTCCCAGTATCCTGTTGAGTGCTACCCTGCCTCCCTCAGGTATCCTGTGAATGATTTGCCCCGTGCAGGTCATCAATCTCTTATGACTATCATATCTGACATTTTCTTCCTTGATATAAACTGCCAGAATGGAACAATCATCCCTGAGATGCTCTTCCTGAGTGCAGAAGAAACACCTCTTTCCAGCCATACTAGGCTTGATCTTCTTAATGTCTGGCTGGGTTGAAGTCTCATTCTGATCCTCAGTTCATTCTGGTGAACCCAATTCAGATCCTCTTTGCCTCTTGTTCTGTCTTGGTAGAGGCACGGCCACACTTTCACTTATCCTCCTTTCTGGTGCAGGAGGCTCATCTCTTTTCTCCTCAGTCTGTACCCCCTTCTCTTCACCCTCCTTTCTCTCCACCATCTATGTGGTTTCCTTTTCTTTCCCCTGATGGCTCAATCTAAGTCCCTCCATTCCTTTCAATATCTCACCCCATCTTTTCTCCCACTCCTGTCCCAACCTCTTTCTTTCTGAGATTTCATTGTCCAGGTCCAGTCCTAGCACAGTGACCTCAGAGCCCAGACCACCCACCTTTATTTTCATCCTTCCTCTTGTGGCCACTTCATTTTTCAATTCTCTGCCGTTCACAGTCAGAGAGACCCTCAATTGGTTCACTTATTTCTGCAATTCTTCCTTCCCTTTCTTCAATTCCTTCACTTCCTTCCTCATTTCTTCCATATCTCTCATCAATTTTTTCACCTGGGCATCCCTCTCACCTTCCTTCTTTCTTATCCCGCTCATCTCCTCCTTTTCTCTGTCTCCAATCAGCCCCTCTTCCTGAGTTCTCTTGACCCTTGGAGCCTTGCCTCCTTCCTGGATCCTCTTTCCTTTTCCGGCCTCCTTTATTCTTCCCTCTTTTTCACTCCTCCTCTCCTGTGCCTCTTTCCTTCCACTCTCAATTGGCCTTCTCTTTTCAGTTTTTCCCCTCCTTGGTACCATACTTGCCCCCATGCTTCTCTTCCTCCCTTCTGCTGCCTCCTCCTCTTTCTGTTTATCTTCCTCTGCCTGGTCAGTCCCCTTGCTGCTGCTCTTGGGGCGACCCTCGTCTTGTTTTTCAATCTTTTCAGAGACACATTATCCTTTTCTTCATCTTGTGCCTCTTTTCCCTGTGGCTCAACCATCTCTCTTCCAATCCATAACCCCCTCTCTTGCAACCTTTCCTTTCTTATCTGATCCTGTCTGGCCTGGGTGTAGGCCATCCACAATTCTGTTGTTATTCTTTTCTAGGTTCGACTTCCTTCCACAATTTCTTTTACTTCCTCGTTTTCACTCCCTTCTGATCTTGCGATCAACTGTTTCTTCTTTTCCTCCTCGTTCCATTCGCCTCTCTCGGCGGCCAGCTGCAAGATGTCGATAAAGTCCTCCAGATTGGTCCCATTAAACCTCAAGTCATCCTCCACATCGTCCCTTGGGAAGACCCCCATGTCCTTCCATAATCTCACCTTGCATACTCTCCACCTCGTGCACCCTGCCACCACTCCTTCAATCATTCTCTTGTCTATTCCTTCTCCAGTCACATTCGCAATTTTATTCTTGTCACTCCATTCTCTCCTGAATGTGTACTCCTCAAGGTCTCGCAGGAATACTCGCAGGCTGTCTTCAGCCGTGTAAATGGGCAGCTCCTCCAGGTTCCTTGAGACTTTCTGATCCCTCCTCTGCCCGCTCTTTCTCAAGGTAGGTCCAGAGGGTCCTGCCACTGCTTCTTTCTGCGCCATGACCTCTTCTTTTCAAGAGTCACGCCTGCACACAGAGAAGGAGCAAATGACAGGTACAAGGATCAGATCATCATCAAGACAACACCTTTCGTTAAACATAAGCTTGACAATGCTCCCTTTATTTGGTACTCCCATGCACGCACATATATACATATACATATATATAGCTATATCTATATATATATATATATATATACATATACTTGCGTGTGCATTCACATGTACATTCCACTATACCTTTCACATTCATGCACGTATACATATACACATATATGTATATATGTATTCATACATGTATGAGTATTTACTTAGGCACTTGGGTACATACATGCATAGCTACCGATACACATATATGCATAACCATTCCCTAGTCTACTTAGGTTTTCTGCATCATAATTAGGCTCATCTCTCCTCTGATTCGAAACTTCTTCAGTCTGGACCCTGAAACCCAGTCCTTCCTTGGAGTCTCATCTATCTCTTCTAACTCATATGCCCCATGAAGTCCCCGCTTCCTGACTCTGAATGACCCTAGCCAACGTTTGTCCAGTTTCCTCGACCACTACATTTCCTCAGAGGAATCGTAGAGTAGTACTGTCTCGCGAACTTGTAGAGGTTCGAGTCTCACTCTAGGTAGTTTGTCCAACCTTTCCTTATCCTTTTCCCTGCTGTCTGCAACGTTCATGGTCGCTTCTTGCACCCTTTCTTCAGTGGTGATGATCTATCTTGCCCTTAGATCCAACAGTTCCTCCAAGGTCAAATTGTTTTCCAGGTCCTGCCTGCGCCAAGTTTTCAGGAAGCTTTCAATCGGAAATGTGGCGTGGCGACCATACCAGAGCGTCACCGATGCATACCCGGTCGTCCTTTTTACAGTGATGTTCTCTACAAAGAATACCATTTTTAGGAACTTTGACCAGCGGTTCGGCTTCCCATTGGTCCATTTGGTCAGTAAGTTAGTAATTGTAGTATGACCTTTCTCGACCGGTGCATGCGCTTGCGGATGAGCCCGAGTCGTATAGTTACCTATGACCCCCAATTCCTTCAGCAACTCTTTCATTTCCCCACACGTGAACTCAGACCCCCTGTCCATCGTGAACTCTAATACGAACGGATACCTGAGATAATATTCTTTAACACAATTTGTCAACGTTGTCCCAGTCTTGTTCCTGATCGCTCTGCCATCAACGAACCCAGTAAGGTTATCCCTCGCGTCAAATATATAGTTATATCCTCCAAATCCCAATGGCATATCT
Organism: Chara braunii; assembly: GCA_003427395.1. Taxonomy (NCBI): domain Eukaryota; kingdom Viridiplantae; phylum Streptophyta; class Charophyceae; order Charales; family Characeae; genus Chara; species Chara braunii. The sequence continues at coordinate 301,115 of BFEA01000973.1, forward strand.
AACAAATCCAAGTGAACAACTGCCCTTACTTCCTTGATATATCTAGGATGCAGAGGTTCCTTGTACCTGATAGGCGATCAAATTTGACAGGGCACACACGACTCACAATATTTTCGTGTCATCTCAAACATCCCTTCCCAGTAGTAGAGTTCCATTGCCTTTTTTTAAGTAGCCGCGAAACTCCGATGTCCTTCAACTATCCCATCATGCAATGCGGTTACTACATCAATCTGACGATTCCTCCCACATACGACACGTCGCGGCGGCCCCCTTTTGTCCCTGATGAACAAATGACCACCTCTTACCACATAGTGGTCTCTCATCCTGAGAGTCTTTTCACTCACTTCTCTCTCTCTTTTATCCCCTGAGAGGAGCAACCCCATTTCTAAATAGAACTCATCGTACTCTTCCTCACTTAATTCCTCTGAGATCTCCTCTTGTTTGAATTCTCATTCCTTCTCTTCATCAAATTCGAATTCATCCCCAATAACTATCTCATCAGCCTTTACCATTCCTCTCTCATCATTTGTTTGGACTTGTAACAACGAATTTGTCAGGTAGTACATTCTTTCCATCATGGCTACCTGCTCGTCTGCCTGTTGGATTCCTGCTTTGATCGTTCGTGGCTTATCCATTATCCTATAGTTCTCTGCCAGAGCGAACTCCATCATCCACTCTGTATTCCTCTCGCCCCAATGGTCCTCTTCCTCTAATGGTGTGAGTATAAGGGAAGACTCTCTCATGAATTCGGGAGGTGGATGCCACATTGAATTTCCTCTCCTCATCTCCTTACTTTCGACAAACATGAACCAACAGTTCACATGAGTTCGCATGTCTTCCCCTTCTTTCAAAAATCCGTTTACCGGAGGCGTTTCTTCATTAGATTCTTTCTGGTTTCTCCACTCAATTGTGCTCATGCCATCCGCCCTGTTCTTGTTCCTAGGGATCCGTTCTAACTGGAAATCGAACATCCAGATATAAGTAAGCTATCTGGCTATGGTCGGATCTGAGGACGAAAAGTTCTTGAGTGAGTACACAAGCGCCGTAGGGTCGATCCTGAGTATAAACTTCCTCCCAAAGAAGTAATGCCTAAAGATTCTTAGGCAATGCAGGACCGTCAAGGCTTCTCTTTTAAACTGCGAGTAATTCCTTTCTGTTGAGTTGGGCGTTCGACTTTCAAACCTCAGTGGCCTTTCCTTTCATTCACTGTCTGCCTGAATCAAGACGCCTTCCAGGGCGGTTGGCCCAGCGCCAGTTTCAACTATGAAAGCTCTTTCCATAGTCGCATCAAAGTCTGGTACCCCCTGTACCAGACCTCCCTCTCTGAATTCCTTCTTCAATTCCTCCACCACTTCTTCTTGATGGTTCCCCATTCCCATTCCTGATCCTTCCGGACTAGCTTCCTTAGATGCTCTATTTTGCTAGCAAATCTTTCTATGAATCTCCTCCAGAACCCACAGGTACCAAGGAAACTTCGAACTTCACCCACATTTCTGAAGGGCGTGGGCCATTCCAGGATTTTGTTAGTCTTCTTCTGATCAGGGCGTCGACCATGTTCGTTGCAAACGTATCCCAAAATGGTCACCTCCTTTACACAATGTCTCGACTTCACTCCACTGGCGGTGAGGTTGTATTCTTCTAGTAGTGATAGGACTTCTCTCAATCCCTGAACATGCTCCCATACAAACCTTCTTACCTCTGGAGCCATCTCTGACTCATCCTTCTCAATCGGGCCCTTAACTGCAAGATCATCTATGTATGGTTCGGTGATTCGAGGGCTGATTGACTGCATTACCCTGATCATGCTTTATTGCACCATGGCCACAGCATTGGTCCATCCTTGCAGCGCAACATTCATATGGACTAACCCTCTTGGCGTGTGCATCGCCGTGATGGGATGGTCTGCCGGATAGACTGGGAACTGGTCATATCCGGAGTAGAGGTCGATGAGTGACACAATCGACCTCCCTGCACAAACTTCTGACAACTGGTCTGCGTTAGGCAATCCTCCAGCATCCCTTACGGTTACCGCATTTAGTCGCTGGAGGTCTTGTACCCATCTGAGTCTCCGTTTGACTTTTAAAAAAAAAAACAAGGAGACGTGTACGGTCCACTGGAATATCCTGCAACATCCGTACGGATTTTTCCATCTAGGTACTCTACCACCCTTCTGCAATCTTCGGGGTTGGGTACTTAGCTTCTCGGACATTCCATGGCTCGTGAGGTACAGTATGAATGCGGATCATCTCTATCTTGTCCACATCCAACCTCCCATATTGATCATCGTTAAATGCATATGCCCCATGCTTTTCTCGTAACAGCTCTTTCACCAATTCCTCCTCTTGCCTTGTCAGAAATCCAGGTTCCCCTATTATCAATTCTTCCTCAGTCTCATCGTTGATACGACAGGGCCAATTCTGGATGCCTTCCCTCATTCGCTGTATCAACTCCCTTTCCTGATCATAATACACATCTTCTTCTTGACTTACTATGACTGGCACAGGGTGGCTTTTCTTGTCTACCGTCTTTTACCTCCTTTTGGAGCGCTGCTTGAGTCCACCCCTAAAAAATGTTGACTTGCAGCTTGAGCATTCGACGCATGCGGCACTATTACCTGAGAAGAAGGAGGTGGTCGATAAACGAGATCGACCCTTCCCCCTTCCGGATCGTCTTGGATCCTTTCTTTGAGCGCCCTGACTGCGTCCGGCTCAGCCATCCGATATCAGTTCCACTGCGTCACTGGTATTAGTTAGGCTCAGTACTAGCCCTTTAGATCCCTCATCATCCGACTCTTCTTCTCCTTCTTCTCATTCTAGTTATCTCCTCCTATTTTCTGATTCCTCAAATGTGTAGGATCCGACATTGAGTCTGTTCTTCGAGCTGTGTGGGTCGGTATTTCTACAAGTGTTAACCTCAAAGTTTCCACTGGCAGGATCGCACAAGATGACGAACATGGTGTTGTCGTGCTTGTTCATAATGAGCGACTCGGATTTGCACAGGAATGACCTGCCCAATAATATTGGGAGATCCAAGCTGGGCATAACGTAGAAACACGTACGTATCTTGACTCTTCCTATCTCTATCACCACATTCGACGCAACCCCCGTGTACCTGGTCTTACCACTGGCTCCATTGAGAAACCCCCAGTCGTTTTCATCTACCTCCAATCCTAGTTTTACCGTCGTTTCTCCGTTTATAATGTTCATTTCTGCCCCGGTATCGACTATCCCAGGACACATCTTCCCCTTTATCATAACATCAATGAACCCTGTTCCCACGAACTTCCAGTCCATTTTGCTTTCTGCCGCGCTCCAATTTGCCTCCTTGGGAATCAGGTCCCCCATCCGGACCGAGGCCACTCTCCGACGTGATAACCTTGCCTTCACTATTTCTCTTAACTTAGGAGCCGAAGCTAGAATTTCCTTCAGATTTAGCAATTTGTTGTGACCTTCTAGTGGCTTGTTTACCAGACCTTCCAGGTCTACCCCTTCTTCGATTGACGTCTGGTACTTTCTCTTTTTGCTTGGTGCCTCATCCTTTTTGAATCTTTCATCCTTAACTTCACCTTTCCTTCTCTTAGCCCTGATTTCCGCCTGCCTTTCTTCTTCCTCCCTAATCTTCTCATCCTCATCTTCGTCACCCTCTGCCATGATAGGCGACTCTTCCTCTGCTGGTTGGGAAGTCTGAGCTTGCTCGTTTGAAAGATTTCCTCCTGCAGGTCTTCTTGTAGCGAACGGAATCGTTCCTCTTACGCTTCTTTGACCCCCGCTGTTCTTTGTGGCCATATTGGCCCTCAACATTCTTGGGTTTGGCTCATTCGGCCCATCTCCCGATCCTCCACGTCCCATGGTAAACACTTCCGGGCATCTAGCCCCTTCTTTCCCCGCTTTTTCACATATCCCTTAAAGCCTCAAATGCAGTCTTTGCATCTTATTCATTAAGTCCTTCATCCTATCAAACGTGTCCCTGACGTTAATCCTATCAGTTACATCTTCCACCCGTATGACTGGTCCATCCTTTTCTTGCTACATGCTGAACATTCCAGGGGCGTTGAGACCCAGCGCGGCTATGCGAAGGGTCTCTTCTCTAGTGCCTCCCGGAATCTCAGGATCGATCGGCCTTCCTGTTCTGTTAAATACCTCGCCATCTATGTTTGATGTTATGAGTCCATCGCGCTCGTCAAGCTTCTTGACGTGACATCGTTTTACCGTATGTCCTTTGATCCCACAGTGGGTACAAGTACATTCACTGTAATATATTCATCCTCTTCCATAACCCTGTCCGTTCCATGACCCATTTCCTCTACCAAACCCCCTTCCATAGCCTTGGTTGTAACCACGACCATATCCTTGTTGATATTCTTGCCCTACAGGATTCGCACCCTCTTGGAGCTGACCCCAGTTTCCACCTTGATACCCACTTCCTCTATTTCCTACTCCTCGTTCCCCTAGTCCCTGATTTCTACCAGCATTCCTACCTCTTCCACATCCTTGTCCTTGTCTTTGCCCTTGTCCTTGGGACCTGTTCTGGTTTTGTCCTCCTTGGCGACTCAATCCTGGTTGGTTCTGCCCTTTTAGTTGGAGTTGTCCTGTGTTTTGGTCTCCTCCCAAATTCTGATTCTGGGATAACATGGGAAATGAATCCTGCGTCGGCCATGGTCCTATCGGAAAATACTCGGACCATGCTCCCATAGGCGGGCCCACGGGCCATTGTCCGTACCGAGCCGTGCTTGTTGACGGCTCCTGTCCATACTGGACTATTGCTTGTTGAGTTACTTGCCCTTTTCCCGAGCCTTGTCCTCCGATGGCGAGATTCTTAGCCTTTCTTTGACACTTTGTTAATTTGACCGCTTCTTTCGGTTCTCCTCCTTCGGCCTCTTCCTCTCCATCTTCCTCTTCCTTCCTCCTTTTTCCTGATGGCTGTGTCACTGTTAACACTTTCGATGGTGTCACTCTTTCCCTAAGCTCTTTTATCTCATTTGCCATATTGTTCAACACTCCTCTAAGTACACTATCCGTTCCTTGTATCGTCCCTACTGTCTTTCTTTTCTTTCGTTCGACCTTGATTTGGCGATGGAATACTTGGTCCATGTCTCCCGCCGTGATGTTCCTCTTTATGGTTTCCCAGGTTGTCTTCCTCCCGGCGACTCCCCCTCGGGTTAGTTCCATCGCCTCATACCCAGAGAATTTTCCTAAAAATATGGCGCACTGTATCTCTTCAGACAACCCTGGGACCCTCTCGGCTGTCTTTTCGAATGTGTTAGCGAATGCCCTGATCGTGGTGAAATCATCTCTGTTCATGTTATAGAGATGGTCAATCGTGAGCAAGCCATCTCCTAGCTTAAACGTCTTTTGCATGCCCCTTTTAAACTCAGCCCAATCATTGTTGGACTTTCTCACTACCTCTTCCACATCAGATGTGCATTCCCACTATACGTACTCGAACAACTGGGCAAACTTCTCGGCTGGTGTCAACTGGTTGAAGATTTGCTCGAGCAGTTCTAACCAATGAGTCACCCTATCCCCCTTGAAAGGGAAGATGTCTATTATTGGTAGGTTAGACCTCTTTATCGTTCTCTTCTCTAGTAACTTGACGATTTCCGTCACGGTGATTGGCGGCCCTCCATCGGCGCTGACATCGCCCATCTTTTCCCCGTTTTCTTTCTTGGCTCCTGCTAGACCGTAGACCTTGTTAAGACACACAAAACAACCATTGATCCACCTTCTTCGTCACTATCTTGACGTACCCTTTATTCTTGTCACTTAATTTTACCCTATGTGACTTTATACTCTTTTTCTCTTAACCGAGTATTTCTTCTAGGAGCACCCAGTCCCCGTGCCAGAAGCTTTTAACCATACCAAATAAAGAGGGGATTTCATCTATAAATTCTTCAATACATGCCTCCCGGCAAAGATTGCACCAGTAGGCCGAGAGATTTTCAAAACGGTAGATGCGTAGGTACGTGTTTACTACGCATAGTACATTATAAAAGTCCCTTTCTTTTAATCTTGGTCCCATTTCTAGGTATAGACAGTAAATGACGTCTGATGCCTCGAATTCGAAGCCCATTTCTGGAACTGATTGGGCCGCGAGTACTGCTCGTTCCACATTTTCTACTCCCCAAAATGCTTCTTCAATTACGAAATTCGGAAGTGTGGCCCTAATGTACCTTGTCAGATACACGAATTCGACGGCCCACTTCGTTTCGATCAACTTTATAACCTCCCCTTCTTCTCCCCAGTACATCCTTCTAGAAAATGTCTCAAGGGTCATTCCGGCCGTCAGAACATACTTAGAGATGGGGCGACTTTCCCCTACCGCGAGGTCGATCACGTGCGTCCTCCAGAGAAGGGTCGATAGATAAAGTGTCACCTTTACTATTGCATGTTTCTCTCTCGTAGTCCACCCGGTTTCTACCCACAGGAAGGCTTCCTGTCCTATCGGTAGCCCACACCATAAGTCAATTTCTTCATTCTCATCTACCGCTTTTTTTGGCAGTGTCATTTTCACCCCTCCTTCCTTTGACTTTGGCAAGTTGATCAGAAAACTCTGATCAACGAACCACATTAAAGGGGCCATCCTGGTATTCCTGTTACAACACCCAAAGAAAGAACCTTTCCTTTCATAGTAACCGCTCAATTTCTCATTTCTCAATAATTTTCTATCTTAGTCTTTCCTAAACACCTCTTCTTATTTGATCGAGGATCCCCTGCTTCAGTTCCTCCCAGTAGACATGCCTATCTGCCCAATCATATTGACGGATACGAATCGAGCCGTGATAGTATATTTTGTCGATCCCTTTCTTCGATCAAATGCCCTATCTCTAGGTATATGTAGTATACCAGCAGAGGGGTAGATGCGTGATATTCTCTCTCAGGTATCGCCATTGCGGCCTCCGCAGCCATTTCCACTCGGGTCCTCCTTCCGAAGGCTGCATTTACGATGAACATGGGAAGGGTTTCTCTTAGATATGCTGCTGGCAGAAGAAATTCGTTTGCCTTCCTTACCCTCACAGTTTCTGTGACCCTCTCAAATCCATTCAGACCAGCATCTCTTCTTCTAGATTCGAGCGCGGATTCTGCTATCCATAATAGTCTAGAGAGAGATCGATCAATACCTAATACTAAATTTATTATAATAGCTTGCAAATTTTCTGATTCGATATACATGGTAACCTTCTCTACCGCACAATTTTCACCTCTAACTCATCCAGACTCAACCCAGATGAAAGTTTGTTCCCCCACAGAAATCCCCCAACAATACCTTGTCTCTTCATTCTCTTCGTGGCGACTGGGAAGATTCATCAGAAGGCCACGCCTCATTTGCACGGGTTCTCTGACCGTGATTTGGTATAGGGCGGAAGCTATTCTTTGTTCGTCGGTACACTCCACCTACCACACAACACAATCCAGCCCACACCCCCTTTCATTTAGCTAGCAGACTTCCAACCCTAGGATCTGACTAGTTTTTCCTTTTTATTTCCGCCACCTTCTCCAACCGTTTTGGACCCTTATATAATCTTTTTATACAATAAGTAAGATATAAACCCACAGATCTCTAATTGACACAATATAAACATTAGGAGTGATAGACACATCCTCCTATCAGGAGATGCAGACTGCGAAACCACAGGAGGATCAGGTACACGTGGTATCTCGCGGGGCCCTTGTTGTTGAGGCATGGGAAAGACGGTCAACTGCCTCTCTTGAGACAGTGGGTAAGGGCTATGATGCGGGCGACTTGGCAGCTCGAAGCGTGGTGAAGATTCTCCGTAACGCCTTGCGTACCTATATGAATAATAAGCCATTTCATCAGGGTCTGGGGTATGCATGCGCCTCTCCTCCCGATACCTCATTGCCCTCAATCCTTCGTCCTTTTCTTCTAGTTCTTCATCATCTTCTTTCCACTCCCCCCTTTCTCTGGTCAAGTCTACAAGCCTTTCAAGCGCCTTCCCCTGTTTGCCGCCTCTTCCTCTACCAGTTCCGGTCCCACGGCCCTTAGGTGCCTTATTCGTTAACTCTTAGTATAAATAGGACAATTGTACTTATGTGTATTTAGTCTCTATCTTACACACTGATTTATTTGGAGCAACTACTCGTTACCAGCTATCCAAGTTACCGTACTCTGCTTTAGAATCTTAGCCAATTCCCTAATTTTTAATGATTGTCGTTTTGCCAGGATCTTGCCTTACCCGAGTTCGTTCACTAAGGACCTCGGCTAGAAGCGAGATCCCCGACAACGGCGCCACCTGTCGCGCGCGGCGGTCCCATACCCAGACGCAAGGTAGTTTTTGTGTCGGACCTCACGGTCGTGTCACGGAGTTTCTTTGTCACTTTACGCAATACTAACTCTGGCCATGCGCGTGTGCTATCCCTCTCGCGACTCCCTACGACAGGTTAGGGATCCTTCGAGGTACAACATTACCTCCACCTGCGGGAGTTGTCACCATCCCTTAGGTGGGCGTATCCCTGCTGAGCTACTGACCCATGTGCGGAGACTTTTACATGCAATCGCAGAGTTAGGTCAGTCAAGGGCGTTTCCTCGATCGTCGTAGCATAGGCATACGCGTGGTAGAACACCTTAAGACTGACCCGTATGTCGTGCCTCGATGTGCTAACTTCCCCGGGCCGACTATCTAATCAGGTTGACTTCTCAGACAGTCTTCCACGCTAAGTTAACTATGACAATGACTCAACATTTATTTTTGCTCATCATGTGAGAATGTCAAGGTCGATCTCCTTTGTAGTCTCATATTCTCTCAAACAGAAGCCTAGACAAATGACTTTCTGATCCTGACCAACTACGATTCCATTCACAAGTATATATATATATATATATATATATATATCGTCAAATAGAATTGCCCGGTAAACCGTAGGCAGAGAGGGAGAATATATATATATATATATATATATATATATATATATATATATATATATATATATATATATATATA
>BFEA01000973.1:310226-329424 GCA_003427395.1 Chara braunii
ACGATTGTCGTGTCCCTTTGCCCGAATATCTCAGACGATCCAAAAATCCAGAACACAGCACAAACGTCCAACACCTGTGCAGATGCAAGACATCACGTACACGCATACAGATGCAGACACAAAATGCGCTACAAGTGTCAACCTTTAATCCATTCATAGCAAGCCACTCACGCCCCAAAACCTTGAAAACAACATTCCTTCCTAAACCTGACTCCCCTTACCCCATTCCTTCACATTTTCAAAGACTTCTGAGTGTGATGTGAACAAATTTAGGTGTAGATACAGGAGGAAGATTTATCTGTTCCTTTCTTAGGTCTTGTCTTAGGTGTAGGTATCAAGCCATGTGGAAGTTGAGTCGGAGTTATACCGATCTGCTATCAAATGATAACATAATTGTTGTTGTCTTACGGATTACCCCGTAAGTTCTCCAAAGTGTGGAAACCTGTAGAAACAACACAGTCCAATAAAAATTCAACATCCCTCTTCCTAACTGAGATCTACAAAGTTCCTTCTAGACTTTGTGTCTTCTGTCTGACTCCTAACCTTAACTAATCGTTTGGGCTGTTGCCCTTCCGCTTCAGGTAGTGAATAATAGTTCACTCCCCTTTTTACTATCACGATAACTCTCCATATCCTCTTCACTATCTCATTCCTATCTCTTTTGGGATTATCTTATCTGAGTTCCCTTCCTTCTCCCAACACACCTGAACACATCATCAATCCAATCCGTGGAAAGGAATCTTATGGAAAGAAATCAGACAAATGGATAGTCTCTCTCCGAGGCAAGATCTCACTTATCCCCTCTCAGTAGAATCAGAGGTAATTAGTTAGGACCGAATGATGCAGATTGCGGAGAAAGTTAGCGGTGGCATGGCAGACCATTCAGGATATATCCACTGGAGCTTGTTTGACAAAGGCAAACCTTGTGGGTCTTGTCCTCTGTGCGCTGAAGCACATTTAGCGGTAGGCTTATCCTATGGCTAGCCACTTATAAGGCACGTGTCCTTGAAACCTCGCTACTCTTATATCAGACTAGTTACTGATAAGGCAGGATTTCCCTGCTACTCTTATCACTGGCTAGCCCTCAATAAGGCGGGTGTCCAAGGATCCTTGCTACTCTTATCACTGACTAANTCAGACTAGTCACTGATAAGGCAGGATTTCCCTGCTACTCTTATCACTGGCTAGCCCTCAATAAGGCGGGTGTCCAAGGATCCTTGCTACTCTTACCACTGAATGAATGTTAGATTGATCAATGATAAGGCAGCTGTCCTTGAAACCTCACTACTCTTATATCAGACTAGTCACTGATAAGGCACGATTTCCCTGCTACTCTTATCACTGGCTAGCCTTCAATAAGGCGGGTGTCCAAGAATCCTTGCTACTATTACCACTGAAAAGAATGTTGGATTGGTTAAAGATAAGGTAGGTGTCCTTGAAACCTTACTACTCTTATATCAGACTAGTCACTGATAAGGCAGGATTCCCCGGCTACTCTTATCACTGGCTAGCCCTCAATAAGGCGGGTGTCCAAGAATCCTTGCTCTTACCAATGACCAAGCGTAAGGTTCATCGGAGTTAAGGCAGACTTTCCCTGCTATTCTCACTTCCACACAAGTCTTATGGATGGATCAAGCTATCGCCTTCGATGGCATTCGAGCCCTGAATCGTTGTTAGTTTGAGAACTTGTACTGGATCAGATGCATAATGAGAGATGATCAGTGTGATCTATGACAATTAATTATAGCAAGATCAAATCAAAGGTACCTATCATCGTTGAGATGGAGTATAGAGAGAATGATCGTGAGAGGTTGATACCTTGTATCCATACTTCCAATCAATGCCCACATAGCAAGATCACTGTCTCCAGAAGCAATCAGTTTCCACTCAGCCAATCTTTTCTCTACCCGCAATCCAAGACGTTTATCCATCCCTTAATTCTTGAAGAGTTATTGATTCTGAATCCCTAACCCTTATGATCATTGTTACGATGATAACCTATATGAAACAACAACTGGGTTGAAGTAACGTACCTCATCGTTCCCTGCTTCCAGAGTTCCGCCTGAACTCCGGCAGAGCTCCCACAATCGCCATGTCACATGATCATGTGTGATTTATGCAATCAACTGCTGGTTGTTAAATTAAACTGAGGTCATGATTAATCCATGGGAATCATGTCATTAACAATCAAACCGAGGAGGTAGGCATCTAAGAGGACCCACAAGGATAAGTACGACGAAGGATGAAGGAGGTGAGTGCTTATCGCGAAAAAGGATATGGTCACCTCCCTCTCCCATGCCCCACGCTCTCTCTTTATCTCTGGCCCTATATGATGCCTAATGACAGCAATAGTAGTGACAATAATCAAGCAATAACAATAGTGAAATAATAATAACAATAATAATGACATAAATAAATAATAATAATAATAAAAAAAATAATAATAGTAATAATAATAATAATAATAATAATAATAATAGTATTGGTAATAGTAATAACACTTGTGTCATAGCGATGTCATGTCTTCTATTTTGTGGCCACATGGCCTTAGCCTATTCCGATCTACTACCATATTCGTATCTCTTCAACCCATATACAGTTGAAGATCGAAGATCCAGAAGACGATTCTCATGTAGACTGCCTCTCAATCAGGTACGTATCTCCTCACTCTCTTATCTTACCTCTTTCCTCCTCTTACACTTCTCACTTCTTCCTTTCCCTTCATAACCCTGCCTCTTCCTTACTTCCTCCATTGTTTGGTTCTCACTATTCCTGGTCACTTCCATCCTTGTCACACATATCTGCCCATAAGTCCGACCAGGTTCAAAGGACTCGAATCCTAACAGTATGGAGTATGAGCGAGAGTGATAAGCAATAATTCAGAAAATCACTCCCCATTGTAACCCTGACAACTGCATTCTAAGCACAAGGTAACAACTTTGGCAATGGTTTTTACCGTAGTCAAGTGACTAACGCGGAATCCAGGCTTGGATCCCGAGATCTTACCCACCCGCGTATATAGCGCCTAAGTGTGTTTGCCCGCAATTCGAACTGGTGACTCGCACCTTTAAAACCGTTTTCTTTTATCTTTGGCACATAGCGTAGTTGCGAGGATTAAAACTGCATGTCCGTAGTTCCGCTGCCATATGTAGGTCATAGGTAGGCAATCCGTAGCGGAATCATCGAAAGCAGTCTCAGCACAAGTAGCAGAAGATCGGTCCTAGCCCTACTTTGCTGAGTCAGTGGTTCACTGTTCTATTGCCTATATAATCAAGTCAGTAGTGTCAAGTGAAACTGTCCACACCTCGGGCTTGGGCCTGGCACTGGCGAACTAAGTCAAGGTCAAGTATAACAAAGGAACAACGAGGACCTGCATGCATTCCTCTGTTGATAATTGTGGTGGTGCTGTAGCAGCGTTTTGGGCAGGGAAGTCCTCATTAGCTAGTGGTAGGGAGAAGACATTAGTCATAGCACGGGTACCGTCTCAGCATAACGCAGACATAGTATAGGTACAGACTTCAACACAACTATCTTAGATCAGGCATAGAGCACAGTCTCAGACTCAGATAGCACACAGACTCAACACAGTTATGCCGCCCACAGACATAGCATGGACTGAGAAGTTTGTATTACCCGTACCTCTTGTGAATCTGTGTGTGACTGTGTATCCGTGCGTGTCTGGGTAGTCCGTGTAGTATGTGTATATGTGTACGCGTGGGTAGTCCGCGTAGGCTGTGAATCCGCGTGCGGGCGCGTCCTGCCGTGAGCCTGCGTCTGGGTCTCAGTACCTACACCCAGGCCTACGAAGTACAGTAACGCCCCTTATGCCCGGGCAACCGTCCAGATGCAAACCCTTCCCGATATCCTATTGGTACGCTCGGCCTCTACTACGTCACTGCTGCTTTCTGATTGGTCAGCGTCCCGGGCGTGATGTGTTGGCCTTGTCTGGCCCGTGCCCAGGGCTCAACCAACCGAGGCCCTGGGCTCAACTACTTTTCGCGGGAGTCCGGTTTCCATGACTCAACCCAACCAGCTGGCGTACTGTGTTTGTCGGATACCCTCTTTATAAAATGTTGAACGAAACGCTTGTTCGCGGATATTCTGACCAGCCTTCACCTAGGGCGGTCATATGTCTGGCCCGCCTTCACTTAGGGGGGGCACGAGGCTTGCTGCGCTGCTGTTTACATACATAAAAAAGTGTGAACGATAACGAGTTTGATAATAATAATAAATAAATAAAAACAAAATGCAGGGAAGATGAGTAATAGTGAACTTCAGCAATCAAACAGCGTCATACATATGAGTCCAGATAGTCTTGACCTCGAACCAACAACAGAAATGCATCACGAGATTCACCAAATAAGAACACACCAATGATTCATAATTGATAATGCTGAAATTGTCCCATCATCATCATCAACGAAGAACCAAAGTTGGTATCCTATTTGGCGCTTGGCGCCCAGATTACAGATGGCAGGTCCTATCTAGCCTATGCCGCAATGATGAAAATGACGACAACAAGCTCTCTCGCAAAACGAGCAGGCAGTGGCCAATGCCGCCTGCTTCAGGCACCGGGTAAGTCTCTCGCTTCCCTCACTACCTCGATCCTTAACAAAGAGATGCCACATGTACTCCACCTACCGTGCAAATAATAATAATAATAATAATGAAACGGTATTCACCACTTTGCAGTAGCTGATGCAGATCCCAGGTTCGATACCTAGTTCCCTATCTTACCTGTATACAATATCTGCGTCAACCCGTAGATTTGAACCTGCAACCTGTAGGACTGCCAGTAGTAGGTAGGATTTCGTAAGCTACGGGGTAGCAGGGATTCAGACTGTAGACCTATCGGGTAGGAGTCTAGACAGTCTAAAGGTCGTAGATGTAAAATGTCTGAAGGGTCAAGGTCGTAGATGCTACTTTCCTGAAAAGGCAAAGTTGTAGCTGCTACAGTACCGAAAGACCAAGATAAAAGTTTCTAGTAGTGGCCTTTCGGAATCAGCCTACATTAGGCAGAGGCAAGCGGTCAAGTGGTGGCGGCCCACCTCGTACAGTCAGCAGTCCCAGTCCACCCAGTCCAGTCCGGTCAAGCAAGTACCATCTGGGACTGTGTGTGCCATGGGCTGGGGGTTACAGGGCAGACCAATGCATCACAGAAGTATAAATCAAGAGGCTGCGCCCAACCTTTCATTCATTCATGCGGAAGCCATGCGGAAGCGCTGCTTTAGCGTCTTGTGCAAGGAGGTCTGCTGGAGGCCCGAAGAGGAAGTGGGCGAGAGTGAAGCAGGGTAGCCATAGCGATAGGTAGCGGCAGCTATAGCTGCCATAACTTAGTAAAGGGAGCAGTGTGTGTGTGGTATCCAAGGTGATCCAGTGTGTGAACAGCGAGTTGTTTGGGCACACAGTCGCCATAGCCAATTGCAAGAGAGCTCTCATCTGGTTACGATATCTCTGAGTACTGTGTGGGCGCATGTCGCTAGTTCACTGTGTCGCTGTTTACACTCATGCAAAGTGTGAATGAGACCACTCTGATTGCAATATGGACGATGCACAGAATATCTATTGCATAATCACACTATAGTCTGAGTAATCAAAGCAAAAGCAGATAGCATAATGGAGCTTGGTAACCTTCCTTCTGAGAACGAAACAGTAGAATAGTGAGTCAATCTCCGAGCCCAATCGGGCAGCACCAACAGCATAACCCAGTGTAGCTCTCTCTTCTAAATGGCGTCAGGCGCCCTATCTATTTTACAGCCTATCTAACAACTACAGTATGAAAGCGACCAGACAACTCCGCGTTCAACGAGTAGCTGATACCAACATCAACGCCAATCTCTTCTCTACCAAGTATGTCATTTTCTCGCTTCACATCCTAGTCCCCCAACTCACGGATGCCGCATGTGCTTCACCTATTGTGTAGGTAATAATAATAATAATAGTAATAATAATAATAATAACGAAAATAATAATAATAAAAATATGCAATAAACATGAATGTGAACGAAGCAAAGAAATCCAATCTGCAAAGTCCTACTGAAGACTGAGCAGTCAAAGTGCAGTAATTCGTGTGCATGAAGGTCTGGGGCCCTGACCCGCCCCAGGCCACGCAGAACTCACTGTTCTGCATTGGGCTATGTGACTAGGCACTGCCCAGGCCCAGACTGCTGCATCCGGCTGTGACACCGAACTCTGCAGATGGAAACTCAAAGGTCAAAGTCCATTGTAGAGTCAAAGGTACCATGTACAGGCCCTTGGCCAGATACACTCACTTGTGATGTGCAGGTACCCAGACAGCACCGAGGCCAAAGAAGATTCGATTTCGGTATAATCCGAGCCCTCGTCTGCATCGAGATCTGGACGATTTTGAGGGAGGCAGCATCCGGGCTCAGACCCCGGGTCAATAGTACGTAGGGACTGACTCTCCGGCATTTGACTTTCATTCCGTCGCGTAAATGCTGACTTTCTACTTTGACGACGACGCTGGCTTTTGGCCGGCACTTGTGAGATACAGCGGCACGCTGCTTGCCAGACATGCTGGCTGGCTTGGTCTTGTCTACTTGGTATGCTGACGTGGCTGCTACATTGGAGAGATACAGCTGTTCTGATTCATCGTACTTAAGAGGTGATCACGATTATGGAAGGATCAGAGATACATACCTGTTTGTCTTCAGGTTGATGATGCTCCAGCGCTCATGATGGACTATTGGTGTGCCACGTGGTACTTTGAGGAGAACTTCAGATATCGTTCCAATCATTGTTGCTGAGGTGGCGACAGTGGGAGGGAAGCCCGAAGAGGAAGCGGGTGCAGTATTCTTCTCCACCATCTAAGTCTATCTTCCCAACCTCCTGCTTATTCGTCCGTTTATGTTATCCATCTCTTTGTATCTGGTAACGATTTCACTATTAATATCTCATCAGCTGGTTGACGATTTGTAGACTTCCATTATCAACAAGTATCGTCACGACTTAGGTTCATTATAAAAGCATGAGCAGTTAGCACAACGGAACCGGGTAACCATCCATTTGAGAATGATACAGCAGAATCATGAGTCAATGTCCAAGCCCAACAAGGCGACATCAACAGCATAACCCAATGCAGCTCTCTCTTCCGAATGGCGCCAAGCGCCCTATCTACTCTACAACCTACCACTACAACTACAGTATGACAGCAACCAGACAACTTGACTACTAGCGTGTGATCATGTCAATACCAATGCTGACCTCCACCTCCACCAGGTACGTGTCCTTCTTCACTCCCAACCCCAATCCCCCACTCACAGATGCCACGTGCATCTCGCCTTTCCCCCTTCTCTCTCTCTCTCTCTCTCTCTCTCTCTCTCTCTCTCTCTCTCTCTCTCTCTCTCTCTCTCTCTCGTTATTTGTAGCTGCTGAGAGGTCAGGTAGTGAGAGGGTGATGGAGATATGGTGGTTTTAGAGGCGACATACGAGCGTGGGCCATCTACAGAAACCCAAGTGATGAAATCACTCATCTGAGCGAGTAATAGTAACCCAAGTGGAGAGCATAATTGCACCGAAAATCATCCACAAAGAGCGATACAATGTAGTATTGAGCCTATGTCCAAGCCCTTAGGCCACGCCAATACAGTATCCAGATTCGGTCTCTCTGTCTGGCGCACAGCCGACTTTACTCCTATCCACAGTTGTATTCACACCACAGGCTTCTTTCGAAGACCAAATGTACATAACTGTCAATACCGTATCCGTCCCTCAAATTACTATTTAATAGTAACAATAATAATAATAACAATATTGATCATGATAATATAATAATAATATTAATTAATAACAATAATAGTGGTGCAAGGATATAATCAACAGTGTGATGTCAGTTCCCGATTGCACTATCCCAGTGAAGGCCTCATAGTATTGCAGTATTCAGAGAGTAGCATTGCACCAATAATCTTACTAATGAAGACAGCGTAATTATGAAACCCAATGTATACGAGAGCTCTCTCTCGTTACCACCAACATGAGCATCTAGGCCCTACCTCCCTGCACAGCTGCTGCCGACCTATGAAATGACAATGCCACAGTTTGCACTAAGTGGCAGTTCGAAGTACTAGCACGTGGCGACCACTATTGTACACATCAATCATCAGGTATGCCTCGTGCTCCGCTCACAACCGCGATCCCCTGAATAGTCGCCACGTGGACCCCAGGATTACGCATAATAATAATAATAATAATAATAATAATAATAATAATAATAACCATAATAATAGTAATAATAATAATAATACTGTAGGGAAAGTAAGCAACAGCGAGATGACATTTCTAGGTCACACTATCACGTCGAAAGCCAGATTGTCCGTCGTACCAATAATATACTAAGGGACGTTTGTAGCATCAGAACCTGATACCCATGGGGAGTGCATTCTCTCCCCTCAACACAAGAGTCCAGTTCCCTCACATCCACCCTTGGCGTTCAGCGCGTAGCCTACTCCTACACGGCTACTACAGACTACAAAAGACATGCAAAAGTTGACATCAGCGGCAACACGAAGTACTTCAAGATGTCTCGCAGATGCAGACTGCTGCCAATACAAGGTATGTGCCTACACACCATCATCATCATCATCATCCTTCGCCATCATCATCATCATCATCCATCATCATCACCATCATCATCATTATCATCATCTCTTCTCTCAACTCTCTCTCTCTCTCATACACACACACACACACACACACACACACACACACACACACTCCTGCTGCATACTGTAAAGGTACAGGCCAGAACAAGAACGAAATTCTCATACGAAGTACAAGATATCACAGCGGAAGACTTCGATACCAGTGATCCGACAATCCATATTGCGTTGCAGCCCCAATCATACATCATCATTCCTCTACGGTGTGAAGAGGTCTGTTGCTATACTCAGGAAGGCGGCGCCAGGTCAGATATACATAGCCGAAAGGCAGGGAATCAGACGAAGAAGAGGAAAGAGTGGGAATGTCGTCAACACCAAGTCTTCGGTATGGCCCCAAATAATCCCTCGTCAAATGTCTGAACCCCAACGTCGAGCCTGAATCCAATGTCGTCAAGCTCCAAAGTCACCAATCTCTCTCCTTCTCGTAGCCTGCAGACGCAGTGAAGTTAGGTAGCGAGAGGGTGAGGGAGAAGAGATGGTGGACTTAGAAGAGAAAGAAGAAGAGCTCTCTCTCTCCCTCGAGTGGGAATGTCGTCAACACCAAGTCTTCGGTATGGCCCCAAATAATCCCTCGTCAAATGTCTGAATCCCAACGTCGAGCCTGAATCCAATGTCGTCAAGCTCCAAAGTCACCAATCTCTCTCCTTCTCGTAGCCTGCAGACGCAGTGAAGTCAGGTAGCGAGAGGGTGAGGGAGAGAATGATGGTGGACTTAGAAGAGAAAGAAGAAGAGCTCTCTCTCTCCCTCTCTCTTCTCTTACTTACACGCATTCACGCATGCGCACACGCACACACACGCACGCACGCTCACATTCCATCGACAGGATGAGCAAAAAAAAAAGGGGATGAATCTTCTGCTGAAACATGGAAATATACACTGCCACCTTTTGATTTGCTCATTTTATTGATCCGCGTAGCGTGCGATGAGCCGTGGGTAGGAGATTTGGCTGTTGGCCAAGGTCAGAGACTTATCGTCTCCCTCTCTCTCACACACACACACGCATACCGTGGATACTGTAAAGGTGCAGGCTAGAACCTATGAAGTGCAGGGTGGCGTAGTGGGAGACTTAGGTAGCAGTGATCTGAACGATCATCATTGCAATGCAGCCCGACATGCATCATCATCGTTCCATGGAGTGGAGGGGCCAAACGCTTACACAGGAAGAACACGCCTGTCCTTCCATACACAGTCGAAGAGGAGAGGGAGATCAGACGAAGAAAAGGGAAGATGGTGATGCCGTCGACACCAAGTCTGCGATACAGGTCCCAAATAACCCGTTTCCACTGTCTATATCTCCCTGTTTAGTCTGGATCCAAGGTCGTCAAGTCTCAGATCACAACCCCTTTCTCTCCCTCTTTCTTTGTCTCCCTCACTTCACCCGTCTTTCTCTCTCTCCTTTTCTCTCTTCATTTCCTTCTCCTTTCATCTTACCTTCGATCTTTCCTCTTCCCTTCTTTCTCTCCGATCGCAGATGGCGCAGGCGTTCCTACCAGGTAAGTTACATTCTCGTCCTCTCTTTCTCATCTCTCTCTCTTTCTCATCTCTCTCCATTCTCCTTCCCGACCTTTCTTTCTCCCCTCTCTCTCTTATTTCTTTCCCTCACTCTTTCTCTTTATCTCTCACACTCTCACATTGGAAGGGTTTTCTTCTCTGTACGTGGTTTTCGGGAGGTAAGTTGTTCCTGAATGTTCAGCTTTCGGCAATAGCGACGCAAACGACCCAAAGGAATATCCGAAATGAGTGTTGTAATCGGTCGGCGTCTCAAGGTACAGAAGCCCTGTCGACTTTGAAGGACCATATCTCGAACTCGTTGCCAACAAGGATCCGTAGCTCGGCCGTTCTTATCGTCGTCCGTCGTCGGTGAAGCCATTTGAAAAGCGCAAGGAAAGAAAAAAACCGCATGAAAAGACGAAACTCTCTACCGACAAACGTATCTGCATCGAGGTAGCCTAATCAAATTTCTCCTTGCCGGACGTGCGTGCACTTTTAACGATGCAAATGATATGCGAGTCGTCCCTTCTTTAGTCAGTCCACGAGATCCTACTAAACTGGCAATCTCGACCGCCCATGTCACRCGAGCGACCACAACCTCTTYCCCCAACGGATCCGTTCTCAGTACACTGTAGTAGAAAGCAACAATCTCCCTCTTTATCTCACTCACATACTCGCACAYGCGTACATGCACACTCACTCTGCTACTTACTGTAAGGTACATGCCAGAACAAGATATAATCCTTCATAGTGTAGCGGAAGGCTTAGATACTAAAGATCCGAACAAACGATATCGCAATGTGGCCCTCAGCATACATCATCATCATCATCATGGTGTGAAGGGTCTGGTGCTCACATGTTGACAACATCAAGCCTGTGATACAGGCCCCAAATAACCCCCTTGTCAAACGTCTGAATCTCAATGGCGAGTCCGAATCCAATGTCGTCAAGTCTTCAGTCACAACACTCTTTCTCCTTCTCATAGTCCGCCGATACCGAGAAGTTAGATAGGGAGAGGGTAAAAAAGAGACGGCGGACTTAGAAGAGGAAGAAGAAGAACTTTCTCTCTCTTTCACACTTACTCTCACACCCACCCCCCCCCACACACGCATACACACTCACATGTAGTATGTATATTTCCTTGTCCTAGCGGAAGATTCATTCAATTTTTGCTCATATATTGATGCAATCGATGCAAGCAGCTCGAGACCAGCCCAGGGCTGGAGACTTATCTGTTCGGCGATGCGTATCTCACCCAATCTCTCCCTCTCTCGTAGTTTGCAGACGCAGTGAAGTCAGGTAGCGAGAGGGTGAGGGAGAAGAGATGGTGGACTTAGAAGAGGAAGAAGAAGAGTTTCACTCTTTTTACTCTCTCTTTCGCACAGACACACATGGCAGTGAACTTGTCCACGTTCTAGCCGTAGATTCATTATATTTTATTTATTTATTTATTTGTTTATTTGTTTATTTCTTTACTTATTTTATTTATCCTATTGGTGGGAGTAAGTCGATTGATTTGACGCCTTACTTGTTTTATTCTCTCCAACGTCGTCATCTTCACCGTCGCCTTCGGAGGCACCGCCGCTACCGTCGTCATCGTTTGTCAGGTCAGGTAAGCTTTCCCTTTTTCTCCTCCTTTTCTTCTTCTCCTTTACCTCCTTTCTTTCTTCTCCCTTTCTTTCTCCTCTTTCCTCCTCCCTTCCTTTTTCTTTTCTTCCACTCGTCCTTCTTCCTTCTTTCGCCTTCTCCTAGCTAGTCCTTTGCCCTTACTGTGTGTCGTCCGCCTCCGATTCGTCGTCCGGCTAGATAAGTATGGCCTCAACTCTTCCTCCTTCCTTCACTCCCTACTCCTCCTTTCTTCCTTCTTCCTCCTCTCACCTTCTCTTTTCCCGCCGGTGTTTTCTACTCCGGTTGCGATCGCTGCCCACCTTCGCGTTGCTTGCCCGAACTCCTTCCCGTCTCTTTTCTTTGTCTGCGCCCCCGCTGTACTCCAGTGCTCGTATCGCCTTGCCCTGCGATGGGAGTCTACCGGCCTTAATCGGGTGGCCTCTTTACTAAGTGAATCAGTCCCAATATCGGGGCGCGATTCATTTGGGCACCTCGGGGCAGGTAGGCCGTCGAGAAAAAACAAAACAAAAAAAGTAAAAGAAATCAAAATAAGAAAACTGAAACAACGAATCTAACGAGATTCAACGCATAATTCACCCCTACTTTGCCAAGTGTCGGATCCTCACGACACTCGGTTCTCACTAACAACTAACTTTACTAACTCCTACTCGTAAGGTCATGGGTTCGAATCCCGCCCGTCTGAGGGCGGGTGAGAAAAAAAAACAAGCCCCGCCCCCTTTGTAGCTAGCAAAAGAGCTAGCCCAGAGGCAGGTTGGATTCGATCCCGATGTCCCCTGCTTATAAGTCCATTCCTCTACCTACAAGGCTAGCTCTTACCACGGTATGGTAAAGAGCCACCCCCCCTATAAGTAGACGTAGTGGTCTGATCTTCTTAGCCTGCGTGCTTGTGCACGCTTGCCAGTTAGTGCACCCGTCCATAGGCTTGTCGGTTTGAGTATGCGCGCGCCCCCAAGGGCATCTGGTGATCGTTAGGCCTGAAGGCCGGTACTTAGTCGTGGCCTCGCCCTTTTGAGGGATGCGGCGGAAATATTCTAGCGGCGGGCAGGCCGTTGCCTAGTTATGGCCGCGACATTCAAAGGTTGCGGCGGAAACACTCAAGCGGCGAGAAAAAGGTCTGCTATATCTTAAGTACGACGGACAACATTCAAGTAGCGGGTGGGTCGGTACCTCACCATATCGAGGTAGACGCGGCGGTACTTGACTAGGAGGCCAAGTAAAGGAGGACAAAGACCGAAATTTTTAGAACACCTCATACCGGTGTCGAGCGCATCGGTCTCACACGGGGACCCTCCCGGCCGCGTCACACAGGATTATGCAGGACTTGTCGCGGAGAGCGTTTGCCGCTCGGGCCGAGTGCGCCAGCCGTACCTTTCGCGAGCCCCTACGACATGACAGGGTCACGCAAGGCACCGCTGACCTCCACCTGCGGGAGCTGTCACCATCCCTTAGGTGGGCGTATCCCCGCCGAGCTATTGAACCACATGCGAAGGCTTTTCGTATGCAATTGCAGAGGTGGCCCAGCCGAGGGCGTTTCTCGCTCGCTATAGCATAGGGGGTATGCGCGGTCACATGCCCAAAATCGAACCCGTATGCGAATCGCCATAATGAGGGGCTGAAGTCCCAAACGCGACTCCTCGTCTGTCGACTAGGACGCACTACACACACCACGTGTTACACCACAATACTCACACTTACCATGCGTAACATACGAAGACACACAAAACAACCACTACAAACAACACTACACCACAACAATACTCCTAGTCCCTTCAGTACCCGACCCATAACTTTATGTAGCACGACTTAGATACGCATCGTGCGCTGGCTTTTCGTATAATAGTCGTGCGAGCGCGTGGCCTATTCATATCGACCAGCCACGCGGGCACACGCAAGCATTCGTGCTGATGGGGTACTATGTGGTACTTGTAGCCTCACGGCCCTTGATAATCTCGAGGGTCGTGTTCGACACTCAAGTGTCGGCTGACAGGCGCTTTGAGGGGTAATCTCTCGACGCCAGACAACCGCCATGGGCGGTTGAAGACCACACCCTCTTTTGCACCCTTTGCAAACGGGTTGAGTAGACAACTTTAGGTTGTCGTGGCGGTCAAACATCAAGGGATTTGACTTTGACGGCTGCCACGGACTATAACGTCCAACCATAAAAAATCAAAAAGAAAAAACTCACTCCAATTCTCCTTAGTTTAGTGGCCACCTAGCATGAAAGGTAGGCGGGCCCAAGCGACGCGCGCTCGAAGGAGGCCCGAGTCCTACCCGTAGGCTATCCAATGTCCGGGGTAGTGAGGCCCGTACATGGGCCCCCCATAGGTCAACTGTGACTGGTCCTTCGCCCATGTGTCGCTTCGCGCTACCACAAACCCGAATCTATTGGTCGTAGCGCGCTCTTGGTCTCGCCGCCTGCCCGATAACTTTTAGTACGAGGATCGGCGAGTGCTGCTCGCAAGGACTTAGTATAAGATGGTGCGGATGCAGTACCCACACATACCAACTCACTATGCAACTCTACAAGAGTATCTGCGATGACGGCGCATTGTACGGTGCCCATACCCAAATGGCTTATTCTGAGCCATGAGGTAGTTTCCGACGCTCAGGCGTTGGCTGAAGCGTGCGCTAAGGGGAGGTAACCTTTCACCGAGCGCAAAACCGGTCTGAGGGCCTTACCGTTTTCTGCACCCTGAGGTGCCCCAATGGGTGCGGGGTAAGATGGTCCCTAGGGCAGGAAGGAATTTGGAGCGGTGGTGAGTTGTCTTGCGCACCACTAATAACACGCTAATCCTTCCGCCAATAACTTTGTCGTTCCACCAAACTCAAGCCCAACAAGGATAAAACGAGCACCCTTAATATCATTAGAAGAGGCACCGCCGGGGTTGACCCTATGTGGTTATTCGTGCGCACGCCTACTTAGATTATCTCCACAGCAGAACGGAAATAGAACAACCTCACTCAAACACAAAGGTTGTGGGGTAGTTCACTCTCATGACAGTTGTGTGGCTTGCCCATCTGAATCCAAGACACGATCACTCAACATAACTCAGATGATACTCTTCCATACATACCTGCAGTCACATCACAGAATCAAGCAAAAGATCCACACACTACACGGAGTCAACTCCAACCAACCCCTCCACTCATACCCCTTGCTTTAGCCATGCAAGCCCCAACCTTCAGCCAACCAACCATAATTAAGTACTCAGTACCTCTATTAAATGGCTATTCAATAAAAGTCTGGGTGAAACCTTAACAAAACAGACAAAATCACCAGGGCTAAAGCCTTTTAAGGATGAGTATTGATGGTGAATTGAGGTTGAGTTGTAGACCGACGAATCGGCAACTGACTTGTTATCAACGATAACAGAAGAATGATCCTTTTGAAGGAATAGGCTGATCAGATCAAGCCTCTCAATGACAACACGGCAACCTGCATCACAGTACAGGCCAAAGACGAGTACTACTTATGTCTGTGCCAAGGGGAGAACATTCCCCTAGTCGTATCCTAGCTCCTCTATTAGTACTCAGTCACTGAGCATCTCCTCTAATTAGGATAGATTTGCTAAGTAGTGCCTAGCTGCAAAATATTCTAACTCCCCAAATTTTACGAAATTTCGGTAGCACTTCCCATAGAAAAAGTGCTCTCCTTAAATTTCTACGAGCCCAAAATGACTAACTCCTTCAGATTTGCAGAAAATTCGGCAGCGCTTCCCGTAGGAATAGGAGGCTACCAAGATTTATATAGAGTTGAAACTAGAAATACAACACAGAACTATGCTTGGGATTAATTTATGATCTCTGCCTGGTAGCTTAGACTCAACATTAGTTTGCATGCACTCTGAGTGAGGTCACGAACCAACGCTGATCCTAACCCCCAACAGGGTCAGTCCTATCTCATCCCAAGCTTCCCTCCCATCATCCATCTCAACTGCCTATGGCTCCAGCACTCAGCGAGCATCTTCAGCAACGAATCTATCCAAAAGATGTCCCAAGTGAGAGCCCCCAAGCATGCATGCACGAACATCTCTCACAATCCCACATTGATTCAGCCACGTAGTTCGTGAGACCCCTTAGTTCTTCCCTTTTATGTCCCCCTTACTTATGACATAGGATCAGGCAAGGCCCTAACCTAAGGGTATGCCTGACCTGCCTAATTAAACAAGTAAGGATACTCACAATTGCACTGCCCTAACCTAAGGGTATGCCCAACACATGACAAAAACGTATGTCCAGACTGCCCCAACCTAGGGGTGTGCCCAACACAACATAACCCATAACATAAAGCATGTGACCAAACCGCCGTAACCTAAGGGTACGCCTGGCTTCTGCTTAACTGACGACAAGAAAGCATAAGATTAAACTGCCCCAACCTAGGGGTGTGCCTAGTCAGCCTCATACAAAGTTACATATGGCATAGGGTTAAACTGCCCCAACCTAGGGGTATGCTTAACCTGCCTAGCACATACACGAACGACGAATGGTTGGATCGCCCTAACCTAAGGGTATGTCCAACCCACAGAACATCAACGACAAAAGCATATTGCTAGGCCGCCCCAACCTAGGGGTATGCCTAGTTAACTTATACAGTTTAAGTTACATAAGACAATCTGCCTGAACAAAGTACAACGACGTATGACTAAGCCGCCCTAACTTAAGGGTACGCTTAGCCTCCGTAACGACAGTATAAAAAACAACCATTGATACTTGCACAAACTTTGTGATTTTTCTTTTCTTCTTAGGCAGATAGTCAGACCTACCCAACCTAGGGAGACATTTGACTCTGCTTTGTGTTTAGAAGGGAAAATAAAAGCAAGTTTTATACTAACTCTTTCCCCTTTTTGTTATCATGAGCATATGACTGAGCCGCCCTAACCTAAGGGTACGCTCAGCCTGTCCGAGTTACCTTCCTTATACTCTTCACTTGCTTTCTTTTTCTTTTTATGCTACCTTACTTATTGACTGACTTTCCCAACCCAGGGTGCCCGATCTGTCAGAAATATAAGTTCAATAGTACATATATCCAAATTTTATACACGAGGTGACACTTTTGTTCATGACCTATGGCTGAGCCGTCCTAACCTAAGGGTACGCCCAGTCTTATGCCTTTGTTCCCTCAGAAAAAACATACACAGAGTTGGGTCTACGCAACCTAGAATATCCCCAGCTCTGCTTTCAGCAACCCACAAAAGAAATATCAAGATTCTGAGACATCCCAACCTAGGGCGTTCATCCTTCTGTTCAAAACCCCCAAAAGGAAACAGCGGCTGGTCTGTCCAACCTAGGATAGGTCCAATCCTCAAAATCATACAGTCAGTCCCATAAACATAAAATAAACACAGCACTGAACCCACTCAACCTAGAGGGGTCCAACCTTTGGTTGACCCAGTCAAGACATGCAATACAACCTTCAACCCACCTTCCCCCAGTTAAACTTTGTTTGCATTCACTCAATTAGACATCTGATCTCTCATATACTTGTTCCTTTAGCCTTCACAGTGCATGTCCTGACATATATGACAAAAGAGAAAAGTAATAGCTTCACATAGTTATGTTCATATAGCTCAGTGATAATACATAGGGGAAGGGATCACACAGGTTATCGAAAGTATACCTGAAGTTACCTGCCTCCAGAATCCCGCCTAGGTTCCGGCAGAGCTTCCGCAATCGGTGGGGCAACCTTCCACAGAGGCCTTGGCGCGGACCTACGCGTTGCAATCCCGCCTGCCGCCTTCCTCTCATAACCCCTAGACAAGACTTAGAGTAAGAGGGATAGATGGAGAAAGGTTAGACGATCAGATGCAAGAGGGGTGCGCTCAATCTCGCTGGAGAGGGCCTCGTTGTCTTGATACGCCTGAGGACTCCGCAATGGCAGCCAACTGACAGCTTGGTCAACGAGCTTGAACTGCCAAAGTAGCCCCTCCTGACGAACTCCCGACTCGCAGCACCAACCCCCTACTCGTCCCGCCTGGCCATCTCCCCCAAGGCTCACTCCTCCCGCCGCGGCCGCCTAGTAGCTCAAGACCCTCGACACCAGGCGGTAGCTGTGCGCAACAGCATGCGGCGATCAACCGAAGACAGCGACTCGCTACCTCATGCAACAGCAATCTGCTACACCAGACACTTGCAGCAGCTCGCAGCGACATGCAGCCTAGTTAACAGCGACAGCGGCTGTTCATCAATATGCAACAATGATTACCCTCGGCAACCCACAGCCCACTCTCAGCGATAATAGCCGTAACAGCCTCGCGGGGTCGCTGCAACAGCAACCAAAGCCACTTCTGTACCGTCGTATAACCCTACTGCAGCTGCAACCTTCCAAAGGATAATCACCATACCACCATCGTACCAGCAGCCTATGACACATGCAGTAGTGGTACACAGCGAAGGGCACCGTGCTGCCCAGCAGCAGCGAACCGTAAAAAGCACAGTGCTGCCCAGCAGCAGTACTCCAAACAACGTTCAATACAGCGACAGTACCCCACCTGAGCCCGGCTCAGCAACAATCCGGACTGCTGCAGCGACCGTCGAGTACTCAGCAAGACGAACGGCTAGCAACACTCACAGCCTGGGCCCAGCCCATAGTGGCCAACAGCATACAGCAACTAGGATTGGCCGGCCCTCAGCACCCTGTAACAGTATACAGTCGTAGCCTGCGCCCGGCCAGCAGCCGCAGCAGCCGTGCACAGCCACCCCCAGCTGCCCGTGTTCTGCAGCCGGCTAGGCCGCAACGCTCGTTGTTTTGCTGATGAGAAAACACCAGTCACACCTCCCCTCTGAACCCACAACTATGGCCTTCTGTGCAAGGCTCACTCACTCCTCTCAATCCGCGGCCGTGTGCAGCTAGAGCACAACAAGGGTGCACAGCAAGGTGACGCTGCAAGGGCCTAACACAGGCACAGCAACACACAGCCATGGACGGTGCCTGCTTAGTAGAACGCACATCTGGGGACAACGCCTGCCACTGCAACAGCTGCACCCAACTACCTTCCCCACCCTAAGATCCTGACCTTCACAGCTTACTGCTCGGTGGACCTGAACGGCCTTATTACAATAACCATCGAAGCTGCATCCGTCACCGCTGGTATCCCAACAACATATCCAACAACCCTGATACAGGGGCCAGTGATATGCCCCCTTGAGGTCCAGCCACGATTCGGAGCCCAGGCCATGATCCCGAAACGCAAGGTAGGGTCCGAAGACAAACTTCCGCTTCTTGAGACTGCGGCAGGGAGCTCAGCACCGGGGCACTCGCAGCAATAGCGGTGTCGGGCGCAATCGGTCCGGCACTGCGCGGGGCAGCGCGGTGTCAGGCGGCCACAAGTAGTGCGCCGCCTGAAAACGGCAGTTTAGGGGTTTAGGCTCAGGGTTAAGTCCGCGTTTTGACAAGTGCTTTG